>CANTUR010000686.1:0-68778 GCA_947683625.1 Mallotus nudiflorus
ATGGCCCTTGTTTTGGGTCGTGACAAAATAAATCTAATATAATTACAAAATAACTAAGAATATACCAAGAATATACATAAAAACATTTTAAGAATAATTTTATTAATAAAACATGCATATAATTTGAAATATACCAAAATATACCGAATATAAACTAAAATAAACTTAAATACTAATTGAATTATTTATGCATAATTAATCAAAATAATATACATTTCTAAATCATGCACCCTAAAGCATATATATATAAAATAGTAATTCACACTTAGTGCGCTCCTAGAGATGGGTCCGACGGGCCTGGTCCACTAGACCTCGGTCTTGGTGTAACTAAACATACAAAAATAACAGACATCAGAATAAACCTAATAGAAAATCCTAGAAACTCGATCTAGAATATTAGACACAAAATCAAAATTAGGGTTTGACCGAACATCACGTTTTACGAGAATTCTACCGAAAATCCTACAGAACCTCCCCTGTAAAATAGACATCTCTCACTCAAAGAGTAGAGCCGGCCCTGCAAAGAACTGCACTTCAAAAATAAACACAAAAACACATCCACAACCCCTCGGTCGGACTCCAAACTACAGTCTACCGATCAGGGTCCATAATTCACAGAACATTTATAAAAATACCAAAATACCCTTATATCATAGAAATACATTTTATAAGTAGAAATTACGTAATTAACCTTAAAACACAGTAAAAACCAATAAAAACTCATTTTATTTAGAAAAATTGTATATTATATATATAATTGAAAATAATTCATGAAAAATAGTTTTAATTATTAAAAATACTAAATAATTTGTAGAAATCATTTTATACCTTAATAACTATTAAAACCAATTTAATTACATTTTTAGCCAATTTAAGGTAAAATTACCAAAATACCCCTATATATATAAATATACTAAAATTAATCCAAAAATTCACCAAAAATAATATAATTGCACAAATTAATTTTATCAACATATTTATCAATAATATCAATAATTAAACTCAATTAACTAATTCATTTCAATTAAAAACCAATTAACCCTATTTTTCAAAATTACATAAACTAATTAAATTCAAAATAAATACATAGAAATTAATAAAAATTCCAAATAAATTTCTATAATTCATTTCAACACCTATATTTATCATAAAACACAATTAATAATTTAATTAATTAATTTCGAAAATTAGAAAATAATAATAAAATATTCAAAAATACCCAAAAATCAAAATAATTTCCAAAAATTCTACAAAAATTCACATATGTAGATTAAGCTAAGGGGAACAACATTTGTGATAGAATTTTTCATGAATAAATCAATTCAAAGTTCAAAAAAATCAAGAACCCTAAAATGGCCAAATTACCAAAATCGAAACCTAAGCAAATAAGACCATTTTAAGTGAAACAAAGCTTGGAATCACACTCACCAGAGCTCAAGGAGAAGAAATAGACTGGCTAGTGTCGAAAATGGTGACCGAAAACGCCGTGAACAACGGTAAAAATGAATTCGGCTTCTCCAGCGATATCAAGCTCCTCCGATGCCAGAAATGGGCTCTGCTGGCGACGGAACAGCTGGAGGAAGGTGGCACGCCAGGAGGCACATCGACGATGAGAAAATGGGGATGGCAGGCGACGGAACGGCGATGGAAGCGATCGGGAGGGAGAAGAGGGGAGAATGGCAAACCGTAAATTAATCAAACTTTATATTTTTTTGTTTAATATTAAATGTATATGTATATATATATATATATACTTTTACACTATATATTAAAATAATATAAACTCACACACATTAAATATACACCACACACATAATTTAATATTTTAATAATTTATACTCTAAAAATAATTAAATAATATTAAAACTAATTAATAAATAATAAAATATTAGGGTAATTAATTAAACCCTAATTAAATAAATAAATACACATATATATGTTATTTAGTACTTTAAAAATATATATGAGTTCATGCAAGTCCATAAAATTGTTTAAAATAATTAATAATAAATAATTTACGTGTCAATTTTTCCGAAAATGCAAGTCCAGGGAAAATTTTACGTAAAGTGCTTAAAATAATATAAAAAAATTAAAATCAATTTTAATTAAATAGCAACTCATGAAATATCATAAATATATACAAAATTGTTAACACTGCATATCCCGATACAGTATAAAAATATTTAAAAACACGGGATATATATATATAATTGCATGTAGATTAATATTATGAGCATTCACATATGTTAATAAATATGAATTTAATTATGTTCTTTTCATTAAATTATATTTATAATGTTAATTCATATTTATGATTTTTCCATCTAAATATTGAGAATATTTATTTAATGATATATGTTGTTACTTCCTTTCATATTTAATTTTCATATTTGAATTCGAAAGAAATATTTTTGAAGGATAGAAGTAGAACGTGCTATCTAGTAGGTTGCACTATGATTGTGTACATACCAGTGTGGTAGACTTTAGGATTGATATTATGAAATTATTTGATGTGAGACTTGATTGATTGATTATCGAGATTTGTTGTGAGAGAATGGTGTGATTGTGGGAGCTCGGTTGACCTAGTGTCTCAGAGCCAATCACGTCGATAGTGAGACTGTGGGAGTTCGATTGACTTAGTGTTTCGGGCCAGTCTACATGTAATATCCCGAGTTTAAAATAATTTTAAACTACATTGGGATATGTAGTGTTAAATATTTTCATATATATTTTTATTATTTAATTAGTTTATTATTTATTAAAGTCATTTTAATTATTTTTAAGTCCTTTACGTAAAATTTTCCTGAGAGTTTTACTTTCAGGGAAATTAAAACGTAATAAATAAATATTAATTATTTTTTATGGTTTTGTGAATTTGCATGAGTCCATGCATGATTTTAAGTGTCGAATAAAAATATATACGTATACATGCATTTAAATAAAATTAGGGTTTATTTTAGTTAAATTATATTATATTATATAGTTTTAATAATAATTAAGTGTGTATACATGTATATGTGTATATATATATTATTAAATATGTGTGTGGTGGGAAATTATTGTGTATGTAATATTTATATATTAAAATAATATAAGATATAGTTATATATATACACTTATATACATATATTTTACCTAAAACAAAAAGTTCCCCATAATTACAACTATGCCTTCGTCTTCAACCTCCCACACCCGAAGTCCCTCTCCCTCCCTCCGCTGTTAGACGTCGTTCCCTCACCATCACTGCGCTTCCCAGTGTGCCACCTCCATTTCCAGCTTGCTATGTCATCCTTAGCCTTCTTCTCCGGCATTGTTTGGCTTGATTTTGGCCAGAATGGCCGAAACTCTTCTCCTTGTCGTTCACCGACTTCCCGACCACTAAATCTAGTGATTCTGGTGCCGTTGAACTCCCTAGACTCCATAGAAGATGATTCCAAGATTCCTTTTAGCTTACAACTCATTTTGGTAAGGTTTTGAGCTTGATTCTAATTTTGGCCATTTTTGTTCTTAATTTTTTTGAACTTCAATATTAATGATTCAAGCTTAATTCCTTTACAAAAGTTTCTTCTTGTAGCTCATATCATGTGGTAATTTTTTTGGAATTTTTGGGAATTATTTTGATTTTTGTGAATTTTTTATTATTTTATTAATATTTTCTAATTTTCAAAAAATTAATTAAATAAATTATGAAATTGTGATTTATGGTGTTTATAGGTGTTAAAATGAATTTTAGAAATTTATTTTTAATTTTTGTGAATTTTATATAATTATTTTGAATTTAATTAGTTTATGTACTTTGGGAAATTAAGTTAATTATGTGTTTTAGTGAAATTAATTGGTTAATTGAGTATAATTATTGATTTTATTGAATTATATGTTGAGAATTAATTTTTTAGTAATTACATTATTTTTAATGAATTTTTTATTAATTATAGTGAATTTATATATACTAGGGGTATTTTGGTAATTTGACACTAAATTAGCTAAAAATATAATTAAATTGGTTTTAATAGTTATTTGAAGTATAAAAATGATTTCTACAAATTATTTAGTAATTTTAACTAATTAAAACTATTTTTCGTAAATTATTTTCAAATTATATATAATATACTATTTTTCTAAATAATGAGTTTTTATCGGTTTTAAATATGTTTTAGGGCTAATTATGTAATTTGGATTTATAAATATATTTTGGCTAATATTTATGAATTTATAAAGAATTATCAATTTTTAATAATATTTTATTAAATTAGGGTTTTTATGTAATTATCGGTAAATAATTATTTTCAGTGTTTTAAATACCTGATTTGCTATATTTTGATTATTCAAGGGTATTTTTAGTATTTCTGGCATTTAATGTATTCTGTATTTATTTCGTGAATTATGAACCTCGGTCAGTGAAATTGTAGTTTGGGAGTCCGACCAAAGGGTTGTGGTTGTGTATTTTCGAAGTGTATTTTCTGCGCAGGATCAGCCCTACTTTTATAGGGAGATGTCCGTTTTACAGAGGAGACTCTGCCAAAATTTTGATAGATTTCTCGTAAAACATGACAACCGGTCCGAGTCTAATTCTAAATTATTGATTGAATCTGTTTATAGTAATCCTAGAAGTATATAGTTAGAAGTTTATTCTGATGGTTATTACTATTTTATTTTTCTAACTGCGCCGAGACTGAGGCCTAACCGATTAAGCCTGTCGAGTTTATCTCGAGGAGCGCACACTAGTAAGTTATTATACTGTATATATGTGTTGCATATAGGATGCATCAGTTAGGGTTTTTCATTTTCATTATATGTTTTTAAAGTGATTTAAATGATAATATTTTTGGTATATCTAGGGTTGTATTTTTGTATATATGCATATTAAATAATTATGCATGTTATTCTGATATATGCACATTAAATAATTAGGTTTATGTTTAATACATTTTAATATATACACATGTTTTAAATGTACATTAGACATAATTATTTTATTAAATGATTAGTATACTTTATGTATAGTTTCAGTATATTTTAGGTTTATTCTTAAATAATTGCATGTTATATTATGAATCTACACTTAAATTGTTTTTAAGTTCATTTTTGGTATAATTTTTGATATATTTCCCAAATAAATGCATGTTTTATTATTAATTCAAACCTAACACATTAGTGGTATACTTAGGGCTTAATTGTGATATATGCATGCTAGAAAATTTGGTTTATTTTGGCATATTTAAATGAATATTTATATATAATTGTTTTATTAAGTGATTTATGTACTTAGGGTATATTCTTTGTATATTTAGGTACATTTTTTTTAAGCAAATGCATGTTGTATTATTGAAATGCACTTAAATTGTTTTTAACTATATTAATGGTTTACCTTTAGTATATTTCATATTTTATTTGATATATACATATACCCCGAAATATACTGGATATATTTTAGGTATATTTTTGGTATATATATATATATATGGTTGATTTTACTATTATGAATATCATTCTACATTACTTATTTTCTAAATGAATGATTTATTTAATGAAGGATATCAATAGAACGTGCTTCCTAGTGGGCGAGTACTAGGACCGTGTATGTACTGGTGCGATAGATAAGGGTTGAGTGAGAATTAATTTTTGGTGATTATAATTGATTTGATGGATTTGTCTAAGATTGATGGTATGATAGATAGTGTGATTATGGGGCCAATCACACTGACAGTCAGACTGCTGGAGCATGGTCAACTTAGTGTCTGGGGGCCAGTCTACTTCCATAATGGAGTAAATGTTCTATTGATTTGATTGAGATGTAAGGTGATAGATAGTGTGATTGCTGGAGCTCGATTGACCAAGGGTCTCGAGGCCAATCACACTACAGCCAGACTGCTGGAGCTCGATCGACTTAGTGTCTCGAGGCCAATCTGCTGTCCAGATTGGAATAAGTGATCTATTTGGAATCAAGTGAGCATGTACGGCTAGAGTGATGATGGGGTGGATTAAATTTGCTATCATTAGGGTTCTATGGATCCTTCATTAATTAAACTAAACGTTTTCTGCATTTTGTATATTTATATAAGCAGAGTCGGCATATGTATGGAACGCGGTGAATATATATATATATATATATATATATATATATAATATATGTGTGTGTGTGGTGTGTGTGTGTGTGTGTGTGTGTGTGTGTGTGTGTGTGAATGCATGATTGGATATGTTTTAGATTGCATGTATATATAGTATAATAATTCACTTAGTGAGGTCTGAGCCCCCCTCAATTATTTTTTCAGGAGATCCTATATCGTCACACTTTAGTTGTAGAGTTCCTCGTTGGTGTTCTTCAGTTCCGGCTATTTATGCAAATGTGTATTTTAAACTCTAATTTGTATTCTAGAAACTGCAGTAGTAATGTTATTGTATTGGAAGAGTATTATTTTGTTTTGATATTAAATACTCTGAGAAACTGTACGAATATGTATTCATTTATGAAAGGATTTGGAGTATTTATTTTATATATTGATTTGGAAAATTTTAATTCTATCGTACTTTTATTTAATTATTGCATGATTTTATTTTCTAAGGCTTGCTACGGGTTCCGGACTCGAAAGAATTCCCGTTCCCTAGCGCCGGTCATGACTCCTAGTTTGGATCATGACACTACTGTCCAAAAATGAAAAGAGAAATATTTTGGAATAAGTGAGCCTGTTGGCTAGTTAGGCTTAATGATTGATGTTACAGAATATTTTAGGGTTCTGCTCCGATCCTTCTCCCAAAATAAATTTTTCTGCATCTATTATTATATAAAAGTGGGTTTTAGCTATTATATTGATGCTTGATTGTATATGACTTTAGGTTGCATGTATGTCACGACCCAAAACAGGGCCATGACCGGCGCTAGGGAACGGGAATTCTTTCGAATCCGGAACCCGTAGCAAGCCTAAAAATAAAATAAATCATGCCATAATAACAGTAACAATATAATATGCAGCGGAAAATAAAAATCATAATATCATAATATTATCCATATCAACTGGATTTAATTCAAAACTCATCTCATCACATATATAAAATCTCTTTAATACAAATCCAGTTTCAACATAATACATCTCTTTAAATAAAATACATGAAATCCACTACTTTAATTCATAACTACTGCAGTGTCTAGATAAAATAAATAAGACTCAAGTAGACAATTTACATAAAGAAGCCGGGGCGGAAGAAATCCGGCGTATCGACCTGCTACTGAGGTCTGAGGATGTTGACTCTCCTGAAAAATAGTCAACGGAGGGGAGTCAGACCTCACTGAGTGAATTACCATAATATATATACATACACACTAAATGATAATGCATACAGTCAACAGTATATATATAATATGTATATATATAGGCAATTGCACACAAATGCAATAAAATCATTTTATATATTTTCATTAAAAATCATCTTTTATGAAGGATCACATAGAACCCTAGAATATCGCAACCTCAGAAATAGTGTTAAACAACACTCTGGCCATACAGGCTCACTTATTCCAAATATATCCACTTAATCCATTTAGACAGTAGACTGGCCCCGAGACACTAAGTCAATCGAGCTCCAGCAGTCTGACTGCCAGTGTGATTGGCCCCGAGACACTTGGTCAACCGAGCTCCAGCAATCACACCCACAAACCACATCTCACATATCAATAATCATAATCAAATCAATATCCACAAATAATTTAGTAATATAGCCTAAAGCTATGTCACGACCCAAAACAGGGGCCATGACCGGCGCTAGGGAACGGGAATTCTTTTGAATCTGGAACCCGTAGCAAGCCTAAAAATAAAATAAATCATGCAATAATAACCATACTCATATAATATGCAGCGGAAATAAAAATCATAATATCATAATATTATTTAATCAACTGGATTTAAATCAAATCTCATCTCATAGATACATAATCTTTTATACAAATCCAGTTTCAATATAATACATCTCTTTAAAATAAAATACATGAAATCCAATACTTTAATTCACGACTACTGCAGTGTCTAGATAAAATAAATAAGACTCAAGTAGATAATTTACATAAAGAAGCCGGGGCGGAAGAAATCCGGCGTATCGACCTGATACTGAGGTCTGAAGAAGTTGACTCTCCTGAAAAATAGTCAACGGAGGGGAGTCAGACCTCACTGAGTGAATTACTATAATATCTATACATAAACACTAAATGAAAATGCATACAGTCAATAATACATATCTAATATGTATATATACAGGAAAATTCACACAGATGCAGTAAAATCATTTTATATATTTTATCTGAAAATCATCTTTTATGAAGGATTATATAGAACCCTAGAATATCGCAACCTCGGAAAATAGTGTTAGACAACACTCTAGCCACACAGGCTCACTGAATCCAATTATATCCACTTAATCCATTTGGACAGTAGACTGGCCCCGAGACACTAAGTCAACCGAGCTCCAGCAGTCTAACTGCCAGTGTGATTGGCCCCGAGACACTTGGTCAACCGAGCTCCAGCAATCACACCCCCAAACCACCTCTCACACATATCAATAATCACATCAAATCAATATCCACAAATAAGTTAGTATTATAGCCTAATACTATAGGCGTACCGGTACGTACTCGGTCCTAGTGCTGCCCACTAGGTAGCACGTTCTATCGATATCCTTCATTAATAATAAATCATACATTCACAAAATAATGATGCATGAATTTAATCGAAATAACAATATAAACCATATATATACTGGAAATATACCAAAAGTAAACCAGGTATATTTTGAGTATATATATGTCAAACGAATTCAATCAAATTATAAATCAAGTTGGAAATATATTTAAAAACATTTTAAATATATTTTATTTACAAAACATGTATATAATTTAATAAATACCAAAAATAAACAAAAAATAAACCAAAATATACTTAAATACAAATCACATTATTTATGCATTTTAATCAAAATAAAATATATATTTCTAAATCATGCACCCTAAGCATATATATATAGTATAGTAACTCACCTAGTGCGCTCCACGAGATGGGTCCGACGGGCCTGGTCCACTAGCCCTCGATCTCGGCGCAACTAAACAAGAAATAAATAATCGACATCAGAATAACCCTAACAGAAATCCTAGAATTCGATCTAGAGTATTTAAATACGGGAACAAAATTAGAAATTAGGGTTCGACTGGATATCACGTTTTACGAGAATTCTATCGAAAATTCGACAGAACCTCCCCTGTAAAACGGACATCTCTCTACTCAAAAGAGTAGAGCCGACCCTGCAAAGAAACACACTTCGAAAATAAACTCAACACTCAACCACAACCCCTCGGTCGGACTCCAGACTACAATCTACCGACCGGGGTCCACAAACACATAACAATTCAGGAAATATCAAAAATATCCTTAAATCACAGAAATACATATTATAGGTAGAAATTACGTAATTAACCTTGAAACACTATAAAAACTGATAAAAACTTATTTATTTGAAAAACCGTATATTATATATATAATTGAAAATAATTCACGAAAAATAGTTTTAATTAGTTAAAAATACCAAATAATTTATAGAAATCATTTTTATACCTTAAATAACTATTAAAACCAATTAAATTACATTTTTAGCCAATTTAGGGTAAAATTACCAAAATACCCCTATATATATAAATATACTTAAATTACTTCAAAAATTCACGCAAAAATTATACAATTATCCAAAATTAATTTTCTCAATATATTTATCAATAATATCAATAATTAAACCCAATTATCCAATTAATTTCAAATAAAAACACATTTAACCTAATTTTCTCAAATTCACATAAACTTCAATAATTCAAAATAAATACATAATAATTCATAAAAATTCCAAATAAATTCCTATAATTCATTTCAACACCTAATTTAACCATAAACCCCAATTTCACAATTTAAATAATTAATTTCCGAAAATTAGAAAATAATATTAAAATATTCAAAAATACCCAAAAATCCAAACAATCTCCAAAAATTCTACAAAAATTCTACAAAAATTCATACATGTAGATTAAGCTACTAGGATCAACATTTGTGAAGGGAGTTTTCATGAATCAATCAATTCGAAGCTCAAAAAAATCAAAAACCCTAATAGGCCGAAATAGAAAAATCAAAACCTAACCAATTCTAGACCAATTCAGCTCAAACCAAAGCTAGAATAACACTCACCGGACCTCAAGGAGTCGATGAAGACCGGCGGTGTCGAAAACGGTGGCCGAAATCGACGTGATCGACGGTGGATCGATTTTCGGCTTCTCCGGCCAAAATCGACTTCCAGACGCCGGAAACGGCCTCCTCAGGTGGCGGAATTGGTTGGGGAAGACGGTGGCACACCGGACGGCACACCCACGGTGAAGAAACGGCGTGACAGACGCCCGGACGGCAAGGAGAAGGATCGGGAGGAAGAAGAAGACTCGGGGGCAGTTTTGTAATTTTCCAATTCTTTTGATTTTTGACAATTTTAAATGTATATATGTATATATATATACTTTACACTATATAATAAAATAATATTAAATTACACACATCAAATATACACCACACACATAAAATTTAATATTTTAATATTTTCTACTAAATAAAATTAATTAAATAACAATAAAACAAATAAATAATTAATAAAATATTAGGATAATAATAAACCCTAATTAAATAATTATACACACACAGGCTTTATTTAATAATTTAAAAATACGTATGAGTTCATGCAAGTCCGGAAATATATTTAAAATAATTAATATTAAAATATTTACGTGAAAATTTCCCCGAAAATGCATGTCCCGGGAAAATTTTACGTAAAATATTGTGAATAATACACAGTAATTAAAATAGGTTTAAAATACATATCAACTCGTGAAAATATCGTAATATATATACAAAAATTATTAACACTGCATATCCCGGTACAGTGTAAAAATATTTAAAAACACGGGATATTACAAGCTATAGGCGTACCGGTACGTACTCGGTCCTAGTGCTGCCCACTAGGTAGCACGTTCTATTGATATCCTTCATCATTAAATATAAAACATTCATTCACAAAAATAAATGATGCATGAAGTTCAATAAAATACAACATAAACCATATATATACCGGAAATATACCAAAAGTAAACCAGGTATATTTCGAGTATATATATGTCAAATAAATCCAATCAAATCATAAATTAAATTAAAAATATATTTAAAAACATTTTAAATATATTTTATTAATAAAACATGTATATAATTTATTATATACCAAAAGTAAACCAAAAATATACTTAAATACAAATCGTAATATTTATGCATTTTAATCGAAATAAAACATATATTCTAAATCATGCATCCTAAGCATATATATATAGTATAGTAACTCACCTAATGCGCTCCACGAGACATGTCCGACAGGCCTGGTCCACTAGCCCTCGGTCTCGGCGCAACTAAACAAGAAATAATAACCAATATCAGAATAAACCTAACAGAAATCCTAGAATTCGATCTAGAGTATTAAACATAGAATCGAAATTTAGGGTTCGACTGGATATCACGTTTTACGAGAATTCTACCAAAAATCCGGTAGAACCTCCCCTGTAAAACAGACATCTCTCTACTCAAAAGAGTAGAGCCGACCCTGCAAAGAAATACACTTCGAGAAATAGGCTCAACACAAACCACAACCCCTCGGTCGGACTCCAAACACAGAAATATTCAGGAAATACCAAAAATACCCTTAAATCACAGAAATACATTTTATACGTAGAAATTACATAATTAACCTTAAAACACTGTAAAAACCGATAAAAACTCATTTTATTAGAAAAACCGTATATTATATGTATAATTGAAAATAATTCACGAAAAATAGTTTTAATTAATTAAAAATACCAAATATTTTGTAGAAATCATTTTTATACCTTAAATAATTATTAAAACCAATTAAATTACATTTTTAGACAATTTAGGGTAAAATTACCAAAATACCCCTATATATATAAATATACTTAAATTACTTCAAAAATTCACCAAAAATTATACAATTATCCAAAATTAATTTTCTCAACATATTTATCAATAATATTAATAATTAAACTCAATTAACCAATTAATTTCAATTAAAAACACATTTAACCTAATTTTCTCAAATTCACATAAACTCAAATAATTCAAAATAAATACTTAGAATTTCATAAAAATTCCAAATAAATTCCTATAATTCATTTCAACACCTAATTTAACCATAAACCTCAATTTCATAATTTAAATAATTAATTTCCAAAAATTAGAAAATAATATTAAAATATTCAAAAATACCCAAAAATCCAAAAAATCTCCAAAAATTCTACAAAAATTCATACATGTATATTAAGCTACTAGAAACAACATTTGTGAAGGGAGTTTTAATGAATCAATCAATTCGAAGCTTAAAAAAATCAAAAACCCTAATAGGCCGAAATTGACAAAATCGAAACCTAAGCAATTCTAGACCATTTAAGCTCAAACCAAAGCTAGAATCACACTCACCGGACCTCAAGGAGAAGAAAGAGACCGGCGGTGTCAAAAACGGTGGCCGAAATCGACGTGATCGACGGTGGATCGATTTTCGGCTTCTCCGGCTAAAATCGACTTCCAGACGCCGGAAACGGCTACCTCAGGCGGCGGAAATGGTTGGGGAAGGCGGTGGCACACCGGACGGCACTCCCACAGTGAAGAAACGGCAGTAGCAGCGACCGGACGGCGAGGAGAAGAGTCGGGAGGAAGAAGAAGACTTGGGGGGCAAAATGGTAATTTTCCAATTCTTTTGATTTTTGATGTATATATGTATATATATATATATACTTTACACTATATAATAAAATAATATTAAATTACACACATCAAATATACACCACACACATAAAATTTAATATTTTAATAACTTATACTAAATAAAATTAATTAAATAACAATAAAACAAATAAATAATTAATAAAATATTAGGGTAATAATAAACCCTAATTAAATAATTATACACACACAGGCTTTATTTAATAATTTAAAAATACGCATGAGTCCATGCAAGTTCAAAAATATATTTAAAATAATTAATATTAAAATATTTACGTGAAAATTTCCCCGAAAATGCAAGTCCCGGGAAAATTTTATGTAAAACACTGAAAATAATACACAGTAATTAAAATAGGTTTAAAATACATATCAACTTGTAAAAATATCATGTAATATACAGAAATTATTGACACTGCATATCCCGGTACAGTGTAAAAATATTTTAAAAACACGGGATATTACAGTCTTCCCCCTTTATAAGAATTCGTCCCCGAATTCCAGAAAACAAGATCAAGAAGGGAAGAGATACGGGTAAGAAGCTCGCATCTCAGCTTCAGTCTCCCACGTATGCTCCTCAACTCTGTCGCTACGCCACAGAACCTTGACCAAATGGAATCTGCTTCGATCGCAACTGTCGAACTTGATAATCTACGATCGCCACAGGTTCTTGTATAAATGTCAAATCTTCACTCACTTCCACACTGTCTGGCTGCAACACGTGTGAAGGATCTGAGATATACTTTCTCAACATCGAGATATGAAATACTAGATGCACCTGTGACATACTCGGAGGCAAATCCAACCGATATGCAACAGTGCCAACTCTCTCCAAAATCTCAAACGGTCCAATGTATCTCGGTGCTAACTTACCCTTCCTGCCAAATCTCATCACACCCTTCATCGGAGATACTTTCAGAAAAACAAAATCTCCAACCTGAAACTCCACATCTCTGCGCCTAGGATTCGCATAACTCTTCTGTCTGCTAACTGTGGTCTCTAATCTGCGCTTGATCACGGTGACTTTCTCTGCAGCATCCTGAACCATCTCTGGTCCAGTCAATGCTCTCTCACCAATCTCATCCCAACTCAACGGGGATCTACACTTACTTCCATATAACGCCTTATATGGTGCCATTCCAATACTGCTATGGTAGCTGTTATTATATGCAAACTCAACAAGTGGCAAATGATCATCTCAGCTACCTCCCAAATCCAAGACACACATCCTCAACATATCTTCCAGTGTCTGGATCGTCCTCTCAGACTAACCATCTGTCTGAGGATGAAAAGCAGTACTAAAATCCAACCTAGTGCCCATCGCTTCCTGTAACTTCTGCCAAAAACGAGAAGTAAACACCGAACCTCTATCTGACACAATGGACACAGGTACTCCATGAAGGCACACAATATGCTTCACGTACAACTTCACCAATCTAGCAACAGAATAGGTGGCTTTCACAGGCAAGAAATGTGCAGACTTCGTCAATCTGTCTACAATCACCCAGATGGATTCGTATCCATCCCTCGAACGAGGTAAACCGACCACAAAATCCATAGCTATCCTTTCCCACTTCCACTCGGGAATAGGAAGAGACTGAAGCTTCCCAGAAGGCTTCTGATGTTCGACTTTCACTTGCTGACACGTCAAACACTTAGCAACATAATCAGCCACATCTTTCTTCAATCCATCCCACCAGTATAAATCTCTGATACTGTGGTACATCTTAGTGACCCCTGGATGTACGCTGTAAGCCGTAGAATGTGCTTCCTCTAAAATCTCCTCTCTCAAATCATCCACATCAGGAACACACAATCTACCACTGATCCACAACACACCATCATCATCGAGTGTGAAATCAGTGAACTTCCCTGCTCTGACATTCTCTGCAAGCTCTTCCAGAATAGGATCTCGGCTCTGAGATGCTTTAATCCTATCCCTCAGTACAGATCGTACTTTAAACTGAGCTAACAGTCCACCTGATCTACTAATCTTCATCATCAGACCTTGATCCACCATCAGATGCAACTTTTGGATCAATGGTCTCCTCTCAACACTGATGTGAGCAAGACTACCTGAGGACTTCCTACTCAAGGCATCTGCTACCACATTAGCTTTACCCGGATGGTAAAGAATCTCACAATCATAATCCTTCAACAATTCCAACCATCTTCTCTGCCTCAAATTCAGATCTCGATGCTGGAAAATGTACTTAAGGCTCTTGTGATCAGTAAATATCTCACAAGTCACCCCGTACAAATAATGTCTCCAAATCTTCAAAGCAAAGATTACTGCAGCCATCTCAAGATCATGTGTAGGATAGTTCTGCTCATGCTTCTTCAACTGCCTCGAAGCATAGGCTATCACCCTTCCATTCTGCATCAACACACAACCAAGACCAATTCTAGAGGCATCACAGTAAACTGTGAACTTATCCACACTATTAGACAAAGCTAACACTGGCGCTGTGGTCAACTTCTCTTTCAACAACTGAAAACTATTCTCACAAGCTTCTGACCACTCGAATCTAACATTCTTCTGAGTCAAGCGAGTCATAGGGGCTGCTATCCTGGAAAAATCCTGCACAAACCGCCTATAATACCCGGCTAAACCCAGAAAACTCTGAATCTCCGTAACAGAAGTAGGTCTAGGCCATTCAGATACTGCCTCAACCTTCTGTGGATCAACCTGAATACCTTCTTTAAACACTACGTGTCCAAGAAAAGAAACACTCTCCATCCAGAAATCACACTTCGAGAATTTAGCATAAAGCTGATGATCTCTCAATGTCTATAGTACAATCCTCAAATGATATACGTGCTCTTCCATACTCCTTGAATATACCAGTATATCATCAATGAAGACTACTACAAACTGATCCACAGACAGTCTGAATACCCTGTCATCAGATCCATAAAAGCTGCTGGTGCATTAGTCAAACCAAAAGACATCACCAGAAACTCATAATGACCATATCGAGTGCGGAAAGCTGTCTTAGGAATATCAGCCTCACTAATCCGTAGCTGATGATAACCCGACCTCAAGTCAACCTTCGAAAAGAATTGTGCACCCTGGAGCTGATCAAACAAATCATCTATCCTCGGGAGAGGATACTTGTTCTTCACTGTCACCTTATTCAGCTCTCTATAGTCAATGCACAGTCTCAGGGTACCATCCTTCTTCTTCACAAACAGGACTGGTGCACCCCAAGGAGAAACACTAGGTCTAATAAAACCCTTCTCCAACAACTCTTGCAACTGCTCCTTCAACTCTCTCAACTCTGCAGGAGCCATACGATAGGGTGGCATAGATATAGGATTAGTACCTGGAACCACATCTATACAGAACTCAATCTCTCTATGAGGTGGTAAACCTGGCAACTCCTAGGGAAAAATATCAGGAAACTCACAAGCAACAGGAACATCTGTGAGTGACAACTTCTCCACTGACGTATCCCTAACCAATGCCAAAAACCCCTGACAACCTTTCCTCAACAATTTCTTAGCTGAAATAGCAGAAATAAGATTATGAGGTGCTGAACTCCTATCACCCACAAACTTAAAATCTTCTTCACCAGGAATTCTACAAGTCACCTCCTTATTCCTACAATCTACCACGGCAAAGTGCTGAGATAACCAATCCATTCCCAAAATAACATCAAACTCCATCACATCCAACAAAATCAAATCAGCAGGTAATTCTCTATCTCCCACGAGAACTGGACAACCAGAAAGAACAATATCGGTGTCCAGGGAATCGCTCAGAGGAGTGGCAACAGACAAAGGAAAAGCCATCCTCGAAGCTTGCCAACAAGATTTAGAAGCAAAAACAGGAGAAATGAATGAATGCGTGGCACCCGGATCAAACAAAACCCATGCATCCAGGTAACAAACAAAAACAATACCTGCCACGACTGCATTAGATGCCTGAGCATCCTGCTGAGTCAGGTGGAAGACTCTCGCCTGGCCTCGACCTCCCTGCTGACTGGTAGAAACCTGGCCAACACCTCTGGCACTTCCTCTAGTACCTCTACCATGACTCTGCTGTGGAACAAACTGAGTAGAACTCTGATGCTGGGCTGGTGGTAACTGAAATGGCACAGGTGCAGCACTAGCAATCGACTGCTGTGGGAATCGCAAAATCTGCTGCTGCTGATACCCGGAATAAGGACACGATCTGGCAAAATGTCCTGTCTGCCCGCATCTGAAACATGTCAGTGGTGTCAGATAACACGGTCCCTGATGGACTCTACCACAAGTCTGGCAAACACTAGCCGCTGATCCTGAACTACGACCACTGCTGCTGCTCGAAGCACCTAACCCGAATCTGAATGATCTACGCTGACCTCCACGGCCATGTCTACTGCTCCGATGCACTCGCTGCTGCTGTCTCTGACTCTGCTGAGTCGGACCTCACTGCTGACTACTCGATCCAACATGAAAACTCGAATACGGAGTAGCCTGCAATCCACTCGACTGAACTCCTAGCTGGTAGTAATCAGGCATCGCTCCCTGCCTAACTAACCTCAGCTCAATCTCCTTAGCTAGCTCAATCACAGACTCCAGAGTAAGACCTGCTGTAGGCATACCAGCAAAAGCTGAACCCAAACCAGTAACATACGTAGTAACAGCGAAATACTGATCTCGCATCAGATCCTCAGCATATCTACCCAGACGAAGAAACTCTCGGGTATACTCCTCTACTGATCAATCTCCACGAGAAATACTGGTCAGACGAAGACGATAGCTCAAACGAAGAGGCTTTGGACAAAATCTCCTCATGAATCGCTCTTGAACTGAGCCCATGTCATCGTCATCATATAAGGCTGGATCATCTGAATGAACCAATCTAAGGCTGGTCCCTCAACAGACAACTCAACAATCATGATCCGCTAGTACTCGGTATGAGCAGTCCGAGTCCTAGTCTCAATCGCATGCAGAAAATCTAATGGATCAGAAGTACCATCAAAAGCAATCCTGCCAACTCGGGCATAGAACAGAGCTGTCTCAAGGTCAGACATACCCTGCTGATAGGCAGGCTGATCAGGCTGAACAACTGGAGGAACAGGAACATCAAATTCAGGCTCAACAGGCTCCTCGTCCTGTAACTCTCTCTGCCTACGGCGACCTGCCGCTCCTCGAGGTCTACCTCTGCCATGACCTCTACGTCTAACTGGCTGCTCAGGAGGTAAAACCTCATCCTGAAAAGACTCATCATCCTCGGCCTCAACGACTGGTGGAGCGACACGCGCTCGCCTCCTCATACTGAAAAGACAAACGGAAAGATTCAGACAAAACAAACAACAGAGGAATAACGCTGAAAACTACAGCAAGGAATACTTATCAAGACATACTCGAACCTAATACACTACAGTAGTTCAACAGAAAACACAACTTAAAAACTAGGGCCACAACTCACACAACTAAGCCCTGACATAGAACTCCGCTCTGATACCAACTTTGTCACGACCCAAAACAGGGGCCATGACCGGCGCTAGGGAACTGAAATTCTTTCGAATCCGGAACCCGTAGCAAGCCTAAAAATAAAATAAATCATGCCATAATAACAGTAACAATATAATATGCAGCGGAAAATAAAAATCATAATATCATAATATTATCCATATCAACTGGATTTAATTCAAAACTCATCTCATCACATATATAAAATCTCTTTAATACAAATCCAGTTTCAACATAATACATCTCTTTAAATAAAATACATGAAATCCACTACTTTAATTCACAACTACTGCAGTGTCTAGATAAAATAAATAAGACTCAAGTAGACAATTTACATAAAGAAGTCGGGGCGGAAGAAATCCGACGTATCGACCTGCTACTGAGGTCTGAGGATGTTGACTCTCCTGAAAAATAGTCAACGGAGGGGAGTCAGACCTCACTGAGTGAATTACCATAATATATATACATACACACTAAATGATAATGCATACAGTCAACAGTATATATATAATATGTATATATATAGGCAATTGCACACAGATGCAATAAAATCATTTTATATATTTTCATTAAAAATCATCTTTTATGAAGGATCATATAGAACCCTAGAATATCGCAACCTCAGAAATAGTGTTAAACAACACTCTGGCCATACAGGCTCACTTATTCCAAATATATCCACTTAATCCATTTAGACAGTAGACTGGCCCCGAGACACTAAGTCAACCAAGCTCCAGCAGTCTGACTGCCAATGTGATTGGCCCCGAGACACTTGGTCAACCGAGCTCCAGCAATCACACCCACAAACCACATCTCACATATCAATAATCATAATCAAATCAATATCCACAAATAATTTAGTAATATAGCCTAAAGCTATAGGCGTACCAGTACGTACTCGGTCCTAGTGCTGCCCACTACGTAGCACGTTCTATTGATATCCTTTATCATTAAATATAAAACATTCATTCACAAAAATAAATGATGCATGAAGTTCAATAAAATACAACATAAACCATATATATATCGGAAATATACCAAAAGTAAACCAGGTATATTTCGAGTATATATATGTCAAATAAATCCAATCAAATCATAAATTAAATTAAAAATATATTTAAAAACATTTTAAATATATTTTATTAATAAAACATGTATATAATTTATTATATACCAAAAGTAAACCAAAAATATACTTAAATAAAAATCATAATATTTATGCATTTTAATCAAAATAAAACATATATTTCTAAATCATGCATCCTAAGCATATATATATAGTATAGTAACTCACCTAATGCGCTCCACGAGACAGGTCCGACAGGCCTGGTCCACTAGCCCTCGGTCTCGGCGCAACTAAACAAGAAATAAATAACCAATATCAGAATAAACCTAACAGAAATTCTAGAATTCGATCTAGAGTATTAAACACAGAATTGAAATTTAGGGTTCGACTGGATATCACGTTTTACGAGAATTCTACCGAAAATCCGGCAGAACCTCCCCTGTAAAACGGACATCTCTCTACTCAAAAGAGTAGAGCCGACCCTGCAAAGAAATACACTTCGAGAAATAGGCTCAACACAAACCATAACCCCTCGGTCGGACTCCAAACTACAGTCTACCGACCGGGGTCCACAAACACAGAAATATTCAGGAAATACCAAAAATACCCTTAAATCACAGAAAAACATTTTATATGTAGAAATTACATAATTAACCTTAAAACACTGTAAAAACCGATAAAAACTCATTTTATTAGAAAAATCGTATATTATATATATAATTGAAAATAATTCACGAAAAATAGTTTTAATTAATTAAAAATACCAAATATTTTATAGAAATCATTTTTATACCTTAAATAATTATTAAAACCAATTAAATTACATTTTTAGACAATTTAGGGTAAAATTACCAAAATACCCCTATATATATAAATATACTTAAATTACTTCAAAAATTCACCAAAAATTATACAATTATCCAAAATTAATTTTCTCAACATATTTATCAATAATATTAATAATTAAACTCAGTTAACCAATTAATTTCAATTAAAAACACATTTAACCTAATTTTCTCAAATTCACATAAACTCAAATAATTCAAAATAAATACTTAGAATTTCATAAAAATTCCAAATAAATTCCTATAATTCATTTCAACACCTAATTTAACCATAAACCTCAATTTCATAATTTAAATAATTAATTTCCAAAAATTAGAAAATAATATTAAAATATTCAAAAATACCCAAAAATCCAAAAAATCTCCAAAAATTCTACAAAAATTAATACATGTATATTAAGCTACTAGAAACAACATTTGTGAAGGGAGTTTTCATGAATCAATCAAATCGATGCTCAAAAAATCAAAAACCCCAATAGGCCGAAATTGACAAAATCGAAACCTAAGCAATTCTAGACAATTTAAGCTCAAACCAAAGCTAGAATCACACTCACCGGACCTCAAGGAGAAGAAAGAGACCGGCGGTGTCGAAAATGGTGGTCGGAATCGACGTGATCGACGGTGGATCGATTTTCGGCTTCTCCGGCCAAAATCGACTTCCAGACGCTGGAAACGGCTACCTCAGGCGGCGGAAATGGTTGGGGAAGGCGGTGGCACACCGGACGGCACTCCCACGGTGAAGAAACGGCAGTAGCAGCGACCGGACGGCGAGGAGAAGAATCGGGAGGAAGAAGAAGACTTGGGGGGCAAAATGGTAATTTTCCAATTCTTTTGATTTTTGATGTATATATGTATATATATATACTTTACACTATATAATAAAATAATATTAAATTACACACATCAAATATACACCACACACATAAAATTTAATATTTTAATAACTTATACTAAATAAAATTAATTAAATAACAATAAAACAAATAAATAATTAATAAAATATTAGGGTAATAATAAACCCTAATTAAATAATTATACACACACAAGCTTTATTTAATAATTTAAAAATACACATGAGTCCATGCAAGTTCGAAAATATATTTAAAATAATTAATATTAAAATATTTACGTGAAAATTTCCCCGAAAATGCAAGTCCCGGGAAAATTTTACGTAAAACACTGAAAATAATACACAGTAATTAAAATAGGTTTAAAATACATATCAACTCGTAAAAATATCATGTAATATACAGAAATTATTGACACTGCATATCCCGGTACAGTGTAAAAATATTTTAAAAACACGGGATATTACAATGTATATATATAATAGTAATTCACTCAGCAAGGTCTGATCCCCCTCAATAATTTTTTCCGGACATTTTACTTTATCAGACCTCAATAGCAAACGCTTTCGTCGATCTTCTTCTGTCCTGGCTAGATTATGTAATTTTTATATCTGATTTTTTATTCATATTCTAGAAGCTGCAGTAGTAGTACTCGAGTGTTGTAGTGTTTAGTATTATTTTTATAATGGAGATTTATATTTGAAAGATATTGTATTGTTATATTTTAATATATGATATGAGAATTCCTTTAATATTATTTTAAGTTTTTAATTCTTTGATATTCTTATATTATATTTCTGCGTGTTTTTATTTTTAAGGCTTGCTACGGGTTTCAGATTTGAAAGAATTCTCATTCCCTAGCACCAGTCTTGACTCACCAGTTTGGGTCATGACAAAAGTTGGTATCAAAGCCTAGGTTTAGTGTTGTGGACCTAGGTTAGTAGAGTTTTGTTTTCTTTGAAACTACTGTAACAAATTAGGTTCGATTATGTCTTTGAAAAGTCTTCGTTACTTTTTAAAATTTCGCGTAACCGTTAGGGTGATTGTTTGTCATTTGTTTGTTATTTTTTTTATATGAATTGTACATTTTGCTTTTGTTTGTTTCTGTTTGTGGCAAGCATGAATCACTCCATCAATTGATGAGACCGATGATGGAGAGCCTTTTAAGGATAAGGTTCTACCCCATGTGCAGCCAGCTGGGCATAGGGGTAGAGGTGAATCTAATGGGCCAGGTGGTTGTTGTAGACAACGGGAATAATAGAATAAGGAGCTTGTTGCTCAGGGTTTTGATGATGTTGCCCATGCACCAGGAGTTCCATAAGGTATAGTGCCGATACCTCCAACCGTACCACAAATGCGACCTTTATTTCAACAGAGAGCTCAAGATATATCAATTTTGCGTATATTCCATGTTTTGAATCTTGTTACTTTTTACATCTTTTCAAATAAGGAGAATGCAAACTGCTTCTACCATAGAGACAATATATATTGCTAAGCAATCCTTTCAAGTTGAAGTTGTGATTCTTGTTTCAGCCCCTACTACACCTATCTAGTATAGGGGTAGGTTAGAGGCAACTATAACTTAAGGGCCAAAGTAGTTATTGTAGGAGGTACAGGCAAATTTTGAACTTTAACTTGCATCATTTGTGGCTGGGATAACCAAGGTTAATGAGGGCTTTATAGCACTTAACCAAGCATGACAATTGTTTTGAATATGCTTTAATAAAGGAATTAGAAGATGTTTAATATGGACGCAACACTTTTGTACTTTTAATGGTAAAGTTGTTAGTTTTGACTACAGCATAAGATTAGTGCATATAGTCAAATTAGCTTTATATGACTACTATGACATGATTGGAGTTTAAAGAGTGATTTCTAAGATACTTCCATCCACCTTTAAGGAGGGATAATTGCACATGGAAACTATTACACAAAGTAAGAGAAGAGCAATTAGTTGAGAAGAATACCCGTGAACTCTTCAATCTACGCATCATGCTATAGACATGGTACTATATAAGTGGAGACTAGTAGAACTGTATATTATAGGATTAATTTTAGTATATTAGCATCTAAGTTGAGGACTGAAATTTAGAGAGTTATTCGCGGATTCATTCCTTTTGGGTGTAATTAACTTAATGTGATTTTGAGAATGGATTTTGATATGATCCTTATAATGGAAGGGTTGTCTCAACATTATGACATAATTGATTATTGGAGTATAGAGGTGATTTTTAGAATTTTAAATGATGAAGAATTTAAGTTTATAGGTGACAAGAGTTCTGCACCTCATAATCTTATTTCTGCTATCATGGCTAGGAAGATGCAAAGGAAAGGTTGTTAAGGATACTTGGCACTAGTTAGGGATACTTCAGTAGAGAAGATATCTCTCACAGATGTTCCAGTAGCTTGTGAGTTTCCTGATGTCTTTCTTAATGAGTTGCCAGGTTTACCACCTCATAAAGAGATTGAATTCTGTATAGATATGGTCCCACGCATAGCTCCTATTTTGATGTCGTCCTATTGAATGCCTCCTGTAGAGTTGAAGGAGTTAAAGGAGCAGTTACAAGGGTTATTGGACAAGGGTTTTATCAAACCTAGCACTTCTCTTTAAGGTGCACAGTTCTTCTCCATATTGATTTAAGATCAAACTATCATCAGTTACAGATCAGAGAAGTTGATGTTCCTAAAATGGCATTTCATACTAGATATGACCACTATAAATTTCTGGTGATGTCATTTAGATTAACTACTGCCCCAACTACTTTTATAGATATGATGAATAGGGTATTCAAACCCTTTGTGGATCAGTTTGTGGTAGTCTTTATTGATGATATATTGGTGCATTCGAAGAGTATGGAGGAACATGTATATCACTTGAGGATAGTACTACAAACATTGAGAGAATATCAACTTTATGCTAAATTCTCAAAGTGTGATTTTTTGGACTGAGTGTGTAGCATTTCTTAGTCATGTGGTGACTAAAGTTAGTATCTAAGTTGATCCATAGAAGATTGAAATAGTGTTTGAGTGGCCCAAATGGACATCAGTCACTAAGATTCAGAGTTTCTAGGATTGGCAAGATATTATAGGAGATTCATTCAAGATTTCTTAAGAATTGCAGCGCATATGACCTACCTAACTCATAAGAATGTGAAGCTTGAGTGGTCAGATGCTTATGAGAATAGTTTTTAACTATTAAAGGAGAAGTTAACCATAGCTCCAACGCTGACTTTGCCGAATTAAGAAGACAAGTTCATTGTTTATTATAATGCCTCCAAAGTTAGTTTAGGTTATGTGTTGATGCAGAATGGTAGGATAGTTGCATATGCTTTCAGGCAGTTAAATAAGCATGAATAAAATTATCCTACTCATAACCTAGAGATGGCAGCAATGATCATTGCTCTTAAGATCTAGGGACACTACTTGTATGGAGTAACTTATGAGATCTTCACATATCACAAGAGCCTGAAGTACTTTTTTAAGCAGAGGGATCTAAACTCAAGATAGAGGAGATGGTTGGAACTCCTGAAGGATTATGACTACGATATTCTTTATCATCCAGGTAAGGCTAATATGGTAGCAGATGCCTTGAGTAGAAAATCTTTAGGTAGCCTTGCTCACATTAGTGTGGAGAGGAGACCTTTGATCCAAGAGTTGCATTAGTTAGTGGATCAGGGGTTGATGATGAAAAGGAGCAGATCAAGAGGATTGTTGGCACAGTTCAGAGTTAGATCAGTACTGAGGGATAAAATTGACGTAGTTAAAAGTCGAGATCTTGTTTAAGTTAAACTTAAAGAGAATGTGCGAGTAGGAAAATTCATAGATTTTACACTAGATGATGAAAGTTTTTTATGGATCAGTGAAAGACTATGTGCGATTGATGTGAATAATCTAAGAGAGGAGATCCTAAAAGAAGCACATTTTGTAGCTTATAGCATACATCAAGATGCTATAAAGATGTACCACAACATTAGAGATATGTACTGGTAAGATGGTATGAAAAAGGATATAGCTGATTTTATTGCTAAGTGCTTGACTTATCAGCAGGTGAAAGCTGAACATCAAAAGCTTTCTAGGAAGCTTCAACCTCTTCCTATTCTTGAGTGGAAATGGGAGAGAGTTGCTATGGATTTTGTGGTAAGGTTACCTTGTTCAAAGGATGGATATGATTCCATATGGGTAATTATAGACAAGTTAACCAAATTAGCTCACTTCCTGCTAGTTAAAGCTACTTTTTTTATAACCAAGTTAGCGAAGTTATATCTTAAACATATTGTGTGCCTACAAGGAGTACCTATGTCCATCATATTTGATAGAGGTTCTGTGTTCACCTCTCAAATTTAGCAAGAAGGGAAAGTTAGCACCAAGATATATTAAACCTTTTGAGATTCTAGAGAGAGTTGGCATGGTTGCATATTGGTTGGCTTTGCCTCCAAATCTATCATAAGTGCATCTAGTGTTCCATATATCGATGCTGAGGAAGTATATTTCAGACCTTTTGCACATGTTACAACCCCAGAGTGTGAAAGTGAGCAAAGATCAGACATACGAGGAAGAACTAATAATGATTGTGGATTCTTAAGTTCGTTAGCTATGTTTAAAATGGATTTTGATGGTCAAAGTGTTGTGGAGGAACAACAACTCGGAAGAGTACACATGGGAAATAGAAGTTGAGATGTGAACAACGTACCCCTATCTTTTTCCTCGATGAATTCTTATATTCCTTTCTTTTATTCTGAAATTTTAAGGATAAATTTTTATAAGGAGGGAAGATTGTTATAACCGATATTTTTATAAATTATTAAATTAATTTTAGGATTTGCAATATTAATAAATATTTTAAATTTTTATATATAATGATTATCTTGTGTAATTTAATTAAATTTTAGTGTTGGTGTTTATTTTATTTTATTATGGAATAAATATTAAATTGAGATTTAAAAGTTTAATTTATTGTTATGCATTATTCAATAATAATATTATTGTTATTATTTGTGAATAGTATTAATTTATTTTATTGTAAATATTTTAATATATAGTGGTGGATTTAATTTGAAAGTGATTGCTTAATTCAAAAATATTATTATCATTATTATTATATTTTATATATGTGTGATATTTTATCTTTTTCCTAATTATATATATAAAAAAGACAGAAACATTATTTTTTTGGGCCTTCTTCTTCCTCTTTATTTTTTTCTTTCTTTTTTTTTTCTTTTTCTTTTTCATCTTCTTCTTTCCGATATGCCAGCCACCACATGAACCACCACCATGCCACCACCTCAGCACCAGATAACCACCATTAGCAGCAGCAGACAGCAGTAATAGCATCAACAACATCAACAATAGCAACAATATCAACAGCAGCAACAACATCAGCAGAAGCAGTGATAGTGCAAACTGCATTGAATAGTGCAATCCAATCATCGACGAGGAAACCGATTGAGCTTGGGCTCGTTTCAAAGCTCACGCTACAAGCTTCGATAATACGTGGTTTGTTTCAAGTGAATCAACCGATAAGAACTTTGAAAACTCGATTTTATATTTATGTCAATATGTTTAATTTGATTTTTCTTATCGAATTTAATTTTATTTCGAGATATGATAGTTAGATAAATTGATTTTTGAGCGAAGATCTACCTAAATATTATTTTTATTTATTTTTTGGAAATTATTTATTTTTCTGAAATTTTTTGGAAATTATTTATTTTTCTAAAAAATACGTATTTTTCTTGTTCAATTACTATTCATAGTCCCGGTCCAAAAATTTTCTTATTTTTATTAAATTATATATATTATTTAGAGCAAGTTTCATGAAGGAAGTTTATTTAAATTACGTACCAAATTTTTATTATGAATTTTTTAATATTTATGTAAAAAATAGAATTTTTGGAGAAATTAATATAAAGGAATAAATTTTATATTTTAATTGAAATTATTAGTTGTAATATCCTGTGTTTTTAAATATTTTAATACAGCATCGGGATATGCAGTGTTAATAATTTTTGTATATATATGAAATTTTTATGAGTTTGTTATTTAATTAAAGCTAATTTTAATTGTTTATTATTATTTTAAGTGTTTTACATAAAATTTTCCTGGGATTTGCATTTTCGGGGAAATTTTCACGTAAATAATTTCCTATTAATTATTTTAAATAGATTTATGGACTTGCATGAATTCATATATATTTTTAAAATAATAAATAAAGCCTATGTATGTATATATTTATTTAATTAGGGTTTAATTTATTATCCTAATATTTTATTTTTTATTTATTTAGTTTATTGTTATTTAATTATTTTCAAGTAGTATATAAATTATTATAATATAATGTGTGGTGTGTGATTTTCCCAAGTATTTTATTAATATACTATATTAAAATATATATATATTATTATTATTATTATTCTTTTTTCTTTTTTTCTTTTTCTTTTTCTTTTTCTTTTTCTTTTTCTTTTCTTTTCTTTTCTTTTTCTTTTCTTCTTCTTCCTCCTTTCTTCCCGAAACCCGTCCCTTCTCCCCTCACCGCTGCTAACTCCGTTCTTAGGCCGTCGGTGTACCGCCAGCAGCTCCACCCTTCCCAACCAGCAGCTCCGCCGCCCTTAGCCTCCTTCTCCGGCGTCGTTTGGCTTGCTTTTGGCCGGAATGGCCGAAATTTCCCTCCTCACCGTTCACCGACTTCCCGACCACCAAATCTAGTGATTCCGGTGTCTTTGGACTCCCTAGCCTCCATAGAAGACGATTCCAAGCTTTTCTTAAGCTTAAAACTTGATTTGGTAAGATTTTTCTCAATTATTCAATTCGGCCATCTTAGGGTTTTTGAATTTTTTTAAGCTTCAAATGGTTGATTCATGAAAAATCCCTTAACAAATGTTGTTCCCCTTAGCTTAATCTTCATGTATGAATTTTTGTAGAATTTTTGGGAATTATTTTGATTTTTGGGTATTTTTGAATATTTTAATATTATTTTCTAATTTTCGAAAATTAATTAATTAAATTATGAAATTGTGTTTTATGATAAATATAAGTGTTGAAATGAATTATAGGAATTTAATTGGAATTTTTATGAATTTCTATGTATTTATTTTGAATTTTATTAGTTTAGGTAATTTTGGGAAAATTAGGTTAATTATGTTTTTAATTGAAATTAATTGGTTAATTGAGTTTAATTATTGATATTATTGATAAATATGTTGTGAAAATTAATTTTGGATAATTATACTATTTTTGGTGAATTTTTGAAGTAATTTTAGTATATTTATATATATAGGGGCATTTTGGTAATTTTACACAAAATTGGCTAAAAATGTAATTTAATTGGTTTAAAAAAAAAAAAAAAATAAAAAAAAATTTAAAAAAATTAAAAAAAAATAAAAAAATTTAAAAAAAAAAAATAATTTAAAAAAAAAAAAAAAAAAAAATAAAATTTAAAAAAAAAAAATTAAAAAATAAAATTTAAAAAAAAAAAAAATTTAAGGTTAATTATGTAATTTCTATTTATAAAATGAATTTCTATGATATAAGGGTATTTTTGGTATTTCTAAAATTATTCTATGATTGTGGACCCCGATCGGTAAACTGTAGTTTGGAGTCCGACCGAGGGGTTGTGGATGAGTTGTTGTGCCTATTTTTCGAAGTGTGTTTCTTTGCAGGGTCGGCTACACTCTTTGAGTAGAGAGATGTCCATTTTACAGGGGAGGTTCTGTCGAATTTTCGGTAGAATTCTCATAAAACATGATGTCCAGTCGAACCCTAATTTCGATTTAGTGTTTAATATTCTAGATCAAGTTCTAGGATTTTTTGTTAGGTTTATTCTGATTTCTGTCGTTATTGTTTATTTAGTTGCACCGAGATAGAGGCCCAGTGGACCAGGCCCATCGGATCCATCTCGAGGAGCGCACTAAGTGTGAGTTACTATTTTATATATATATGCTTTAGGATGCATGATTTAGAAATATATGTTTGATTTTGATTAAATATGCATAAATAACGTGATTAGTATTTAAGTATATTTTTGGTTTATTTTTGGTATATATTAAATTATATGCATATTTTATTAATAAATTATATTTAAAATATTTTTAATTATATTTCTAGCTTAATTTATAATTTGATTGGATTTATTTGACGTATATATACTCAAAATATACCTGGTTTATTTTTGGTATATTTCCAGTATATATATGTGGTTTATGTTGTTATTTTATTTAAATTCATGCATCATTTATTTGTGAATGAATGTTTTATATTATTAATGAAGGATATCAATAGAACGTGCTACCTAGTGGGCAGCACTAGGACCGAGTACGTACCGGTACGCTTACAGCATTTAGGCTATATTACTAACCATTTGTGGATATTGATTGAATATGATTATTTGATGTGTGAGATATGGTTTGGAGGTGTGATTGCTGGAGCTCGATTGACTAAGTGTCTCGGGGCCAATCACACTGGCAGTCAGACTGCTGGAGCTCGGTTGACTTAGTGTCTCGGGGTCAGTCTACTGTCTAAATGGATTAAGTATATATATTTGGAATAAGTGAGCCTGTATGGCTAGAGTGTTATCTAACACTGATTAAGGTTTCGATATCATAGGGTTCTATTTGATCCTTCATAAACAATGATTTTAATAAAAATATATAAAATGATTTTACTGCATCTGTGTGTATTGTCTGTATATATACATATTAGATATATATTGTTGATTGTATGCATTGTCATTTAGTATGCATGTATATATATTATAGTAATTCACTCAGTGAGGTCTGACTCCCTTCTGTTGACCATTTTTCAGGAGAGTCATCATCTTCAGACCTCAGTAGCAGGCCTGTACGCCGGATTTCTTCCGCCCCGGCTTCTTTATGTAAACTGTTTCTTTAAGTCTTGAGTTTTATTTTATCTAGACACTGCAGTAGTCATTAAATTATTAAAGAGATGTTGTATTATATTTGAACTGGATTTGTATTAAAAGAGTTTATATATATATGAGATGAATATTTAATTTAAATCCAGTTGGTGCATGTGTTGTTGTGATATTTATGATATTTAATTATGCTGCATTATATATTGTTATTACTATTGCATGTTTATTTTATTTTTAGGCTTGCTACGGGTTCCGGATTCGAAAGAATTCTCGTTTCCTAGCGCCAATCATGGCCCCTGTTTTGGGTCGTTACATTAGTAATTATTGCGTTTTAGGTAATTTTTGAATAATAGTTGGTATTAAAATAATTTTAGTAAATTAATTACTATTTTAGCTAATTAATATTAATTTCTAGAATTATATCCGAATAATAATTTTAATTATTAATTTTGAACTTAAATGAGTTTTAATTGTTTAAATTAGATAATTAATAATTTAATTTATTATCAGTAATAAAATGCTATTTAATTTAGAATATTTACAAGAATGGGTTTAATTAATATTATTTACTTATATTTGAAATTTTATTATTTAATTTGGAAAATAAATATTTTTTATGCTTTTATTATATAAATAAGTTGATTTTGATATTTAAATGAGATTTTATAATTTTTGATGAATTAATGGTATTTATTATTAGTTTATTTATTGTGGTATTTGATTGAATTTTGATAATTTATGTCTACATATGTATTTTTGGAAGTGTTATAACCAAATGTTTATAAATTATTAAATTAATTTTGGGATATGCAATGTTAATAAATATTTTGAATTTTTATATATTATGATTATTTTGTGTAATTTAATTAAATTCTAGTGTTGTTAATTATTTTATTTTATTATGGTATGAATATTAAATCAAGATTTAAAGTTTAATTTATTGTTATATATTATTTATTTATTTAACATTATTATTATTTCATGAATCATGAATAGTGTTGATTTAGTGTATTTATTATATTCTAATATTTATGGTAAATTTAATTAGGACAGTAAAATATTTAATTTAAAAATATTATTTTTAATATTGCCTTGTCTTTTTTCGTATTTATTATAAAAAAAAGTCAGAACATAAAAAATTTTCGGGATTGTTTTTCTTCCTTTTCTTTTGTTCTTTTTCTTTTTCCTTTCTCTTCTTTTTTCTTCTTCTCCTTCTTCTTCTCCGGTCTCTGCAGTGCAACCGAGCCTCCGCCAGCCACCACCAACCACCAGTAAGCTTTACCAACTTAACCTCTCCTCTTCCCTTCCTTCCTGCCGTCGTCCACCAGCTTCATCTTCCTTATCACCAGCAAGAAACAAAACGTAGCAACAGCAGCAACAGTAACACCAACATGGATTCCGGCGGCGAGAGCTCGTGTTTTAGATCTCGATCAACTCCTCTTGGTCTGGGCAAGCTCAAGCTCAAGTCATTTTAGCTTAGAACGTCCGGTTAGTGAATTACGCTTAAGTTTTAGTTTAAGTCAACTTAAGTTTTTGATTTTTTTTTTAGCTTGATTTTGTGTAATTCATGCTTAGTTCCTTTAGAAATGTTGTTATATGCATCTAGAGCTACTCAAATATATTTTTGTTTGATTTTTCTGAATTAATTGGATTTTTAGTGTTTTGGTTTTCCGATAAATCATTGTTCCGGTGACCCTCGTCGAAAATTTTTTATATTTTTAATAAAAATTTTAAATTATTTGGATAATAGTTTGTGAAGAAAGTATATTGAAATTATGTTCCGATTATTTGTTACAAATTTTCGAAAGTTTATGTGAAAATTGAATTTTTGGAAAAATTAGTATAAATTAGTAAATTTTGTATTTTAATTGAATTTATTGTTAATTAGTGTTTTTTGAATAATTAATAGTATTAAAATAATTTTTATGGATTATTTACTATTTTTAGATAATTATTAATAATTTTTGAAATTATATTTAAATAATAGCTTATTTATTATTTTTATGATTAAAATGGATTTTTAGCTATTTTTATTATATAATTGAGTATTTTAAGTAATTAATTGTACTTTATGCTATTTAACTTCAAGTATTTAAAAAATGTAATTTTTACTAATAATATTTAACTCTATTTGAGATTTTATTAAATTAATTTGAAAATAAATTATCGTTAATGTTTTTGTTATTTACATAAATTGTATTGAGGTATTTTATCGATTTATATGGATTTTAACAATTTTTAATATTTATTATTAAATTATTGGCTTTTTGGGTGTTTTTGTTCTCAATTGGGCGAATTGTATAGTTCGAGAGTCTAACCCGAGAGTTGTGCATTTATGGATATTGAAGTGTGTTTGCTTGAAGGATCGACTCCAGTTTTAGTAGAGAGAAGTCCATTTTATAAGGGAGACTCTACTGAATTTTTTATAGAATTCTCGTAAAATGTGACATCGAGTTGATCCTGAGTTTTTTATTTTTGGTCGAGTTGTGTCCTAGAACAAGTCACTCTTTAGAATTTCTAGAAGTATAAAATTAGAAGTTCGATTCTAATATTTTTATTATTTATTTATTTTCTATAGTTGCATTGAGATCAAGGCCTACTGGATCAGGCCAATCTATTTCTTTTAGAGGAGCACACAACTGTGAGTTATTATCTTATATATACATTCCATGTAGAATACATAATTATGAGCATCCATATTTTTATAATGTATTTAAATATGAATTATCTTACTAAATGATTATGCATATGTTTGGTATATTTTTGGTATATATGTGACATATATGTTTGGTACTTAGCATGTATTTGGTATATCTTTGGTATATATTTGGTATATATTCAATATGTATTTTGTATATGTTTGGTATATAAGTGGTATATTTCTTTACAAATGGATGCTATTATGTTTAAATTATGCATTTTATTATTTTTAATAATTATACAATTATTTGAAGGATAACAACTATCATGCTTAAATTATGTATTTATTATTTTTAGTAATTATACGATTTATTTAAAGGATAGTAGTAGAATGTACTATCTAGTGGGCTGCTCTAGGTTTGGGGTTGAGATTATAAAAATTATTTGATGTGAGACTTGATTATTTGATTATTGAGAATTGTGGTGAGAGAGTGGTGTAATTGCCAGAGTTCGGTTGATCTAGTGTCTTGGGGCCCATCACACTAATAGTGAGATTGCAGGAGCTCGGTTGACTTAGTGTCTCAAGGCCAGTCTATTATCCAAAAATGGAAAAGAGAAATATTTTGGAAGTAAGTGAGCTTATTGGCCAATGAGATTCAATGATTGAGGTTGCATAACATTTTAGGGTTCTGCTCGATCCTTCACCTAAAATAAAATTTTCTGCATTTATTATTATATAAAAGTGGATTTTTGCATCTATATGAAATGCATGTATATGTATATTTATACTAATGCTTGACTATATATGACTTTAGGTTACATGTATATATATTATAATAATTCACTCAGTGAGGTTTAACTCCCCTCAGCATTTTTTTTCAAGATCTACTGCATCAGACCTTCCTCATAGTACTATTCGCTAGACTCTTTCTTCTCCAGCTAATTTATGTAAATAATGAACTATTGTCTTCTTGTATTTTTAGTAATCACTGCAGTAGTAGCGTTATTGTATTAGTAATGTGTTGTATTATTAGAAACCTTGTACCCGACTATTGTATGAAGATATTTTACTATGTTATAAAATAAAGATTTACTTTTATATTAAATAAAGTTTTAATTATGGTGTATTTTTATATTATCATTGCATGTGTTTTTATTTTTAGGCTTCCTACGGGTTCCAGATTTGAAAGAATTTTCCTTCCCTAACGCTGGTCATGTCTCCCCGGTTTGGGTCATGACAAAGTTGGTATTAGAGTCTAAGTTATTAGTGTTGTGGACCTAGGTTATCAGAGTCGTGTTTTTTTTGAAACTTCTACAGTAAATTAGGTTTGATTATGTTTTCAATAAATCTTTCTTAATTTAGTGTTTTCGTGTAATTATTAGGATGTCTATTATTGTCAGCTTTGTCTAAATTTTACTAGTTTTTATTTTTTTAGAATGAGGAGGCGAGTGCGTATTGCTCCATCGGTCATTGAGACCGAGGATGATGAGTCCTTTCATGATGAGGTTTTACCCCGAGAGCTGCTAGTCAAGCGTAGAGGCAAACATAGGGGTAGACCTCAAGGAGCAGCAGGCCACTTTAGACAGAGAGAGCTACAAGATAAGGAACCTGTAAATTATTTGATTTTAATTGCAGTTGTTATTAATTATTTTGTTTTAAACTATTTAAGGATTAATAAAAGTATGAAAAGTAATTTTTAATATTATTTCCCATTTATTAGTTAATTTGTGATAAATTTAGAATAATATGTGAATAATAAATTTATTTATTATTTTTGAGCTTAAATGGTATTTTATTATTTTTATGATGTTAAATAGTGATTTTAATAATTATTTTCAATCTATGCTAATTTAATTGTAAAATGAGAATTTTGTTCTATTTATAAATCATATTAGCAAATATTATTTAAAAGCTAGAATTGTATTATTTAGTTGGAAAAAGGTTTTTTTTTTAATATTTTTATGAGACATTTTTGTGATTTGAGAAGTTATTATATATATATATATATATATATATATATATATATATATATTTGGGTGAATTATTTGAAATTATAATTATTTTATATAAATACATTTGTTGATTGTTGAGGCTCGATTGCGCATCATAAGTAGTTTGGAGGTTCAACCCAAGCAGTTGAACTAAAGTGTTATAAAAGTGTATTTTCTATGCAAGATCGACCCTACTTTTGTAGGGAGACTTCCGTTTTACATGGGAAACTTTATTGAAATTTCGATGGATTTCTCGTAAAACATGACAACCAGTCCGAGTCTAGTTTTGAAATTTTGATCAAGTTGTGTTTAGATTGAGTCATTCTTAGAAATTCTAGAATTATTAAATTAGGAATTTTATTCTAATAATAATATTATGATTATTTTTCTTTAGCTGTACTGCGAGCTAGACTGACCGGACCGGCCAGCCGAAAGCCGAACTGGAACAACGGAGCGCAATAGTACTGTGAGTTATTATCATATATATACATTGCATGTAGATTAATATTATGAGCATTCACATATGTTAATAAATATGAATTTAGTTATGCTCTTTTCATTAAATTATATTTATTAATACTAATATTCATATTTATGATTTTTCCATATAAATTGAGAATATTTATTTTAATGATATATGTTGTTACATTCCCTTCATATTGAATTTTCATTATTTCAATTCGAAAGAGATATTTTTGAAGGACACCAGTAGAATGTGTTACTTAGTGGGCTACACTAGAACTATATATATACCAGTGCGGTAGACTTTAGGATTAATATTATGAAATTATTTGATGTGAGACTTGATTGATTGATTATCGAGATTTGCCATGAGAGAGTGGTGTGATTGTGGGAGCTCAGTTGACCTAGTGTCTCGAGGTCAATCACACTGACAGCGAGACTGTAAAAGTTTGGTTGATTTAATGTCTCAAGGCCAATCTACTGTCCAAAAATGGAAAAGAGAAATATTTTGGAATTAAGTGAGCCTGTTGGCTAGTGAGGTTCAGTGATTGAGGTTATGGAATATTTTAGGATTATGCTCCGATCCTTCACCAAAAATAAATTTTTCTGCATCTATTATTATATAAAAGTGGATGTTAGCATTTATATGAAATGCATGTGTGCATGTATTTATTATTATTATTATTATTATTATTATTATTATTATTATTAGACTGATGTTTGATTATATATGACTTTAGGTTGCATGTATACATATAATAATAATAATTCACTTAGTAAGGTCTAACCCCCCTTAATAATTTTTCAAGACATTATACTTTATCAAATCTCAGTAGTAGACCCTTTCACTGGTCTTCTTCTGTCCCTGCTAGATTATGTAATTTTTATATTTGAATTTTTATTCATATTCTAGAAGCTGTAGTAGTAGTACTCGAGTATTGTAGTGCTTAGTATTATTTGTATAATGGAGATTTGTATTTGAAAGATATTGTATGTTTCACTACCCAAAACTAAGAGTCATGACCGGCGCTAGGGAATAGGAATTCTTTCGAATCCGGAACCCGTAGCAAGCCTTAGAAAATAAAAACATGTAATAAATAAATAAAAAGTACGACAGAATTACAATTTTTCAAATCAATATATACAAGCCTTAGAAAATAAAAACATGTAATAAATAAATAAAAAGTACGACAGAATTACAATTTTTCAAATCAATATATAAAAATGGATACTCAATATCTTTTCATAAATAAATATATATTCATATAGTGTTCAAATATAATTCTCAGAGTATAAAGTATCAAACAAAACAATACTCTTTTGATACAATAACACTACTACTGCAGTTTTTAGAATACAAATCAGAGTTCAAAATATACATTTACATAAAATAGTTGGGACGGAAGAACACCGACAAAGTACTCTACTACTAAGGTTTGACGATATAAGATCTCTTGAAAAAAATAATTGAGGGGGGGGGGGGTCAGACCTCACTGAGTGAATTATTATACTATATATACATGCAATCTAACCATATCCAATCAGGCATTCTTATATATATATGCATATACACGCATTTCACACAAATGCCAAAACATTTATTTTAATACATGAAGGATCAACCATATCATCACTCTAGCCATACATGCTCATTTAAATCCAAGTAATTCACTTATTCCATTTTGGACAGTAGACTGGCCCCGAGACACTAAGTCGACCGAGCTCCAGCAGTTTGATTATCAATGTGATTGGCCCCGAGACACTTGGACAATCGAGCTCCAGTAATCACACTATCAATCATATCACATCTCAATCCAATCAAATCATAATCAATCAAATCGTAATCACCACAATTAATTCGTCACTCAAACCTAAATCTATCGCATCGGTACGTATACGATCCTAGTGCTACCCACTAGGTAGCACGTTCTATTGATATCCTTTATTTAAAAATATATCATACATCCAGCAAATATATAATGTAGGATGACATTCATACTATCAAAATAAACCATATATATACCCAAAAATATACTTAAAATAAACTAAGTATATTTCAAGTATATATATGTAAAATAAATTCAAATCAATCATGAAATATACTAAAATAAACCCATAATATACTAAAAATATGTTAGGTTTAAATCAATAATAAAACATGCATTATTGGAAATATATCAAAAATATACCAAAAATTTACTTAAAAACAATTAAGTATAAATCAATAATATGACATGCATTTATTTAGGAATATACCTAAAATATACTGAAAATATACCTAAAGTATACTAATCATTTAATAAACAATTTTGAATAAATATACATTTAAAACACTATATATATATACTAAAATATACTAAAAATAAACCTAATTATCTAGCATGCATATATCAAAAATAAACCCTAAATATACCAAAGATATCGTAAATGTATATAGAAATATGTAGACATATACATCAAAATATACTAAAAATAAACTACAATTATACTAAATCATATTATAATTAAATCACTTTTAAAAGCATATAATGAAAATGAAAAATCTTATGTCATGCATCTTATATGCAATGCATATATATACAGTATAATAACTCACTGATTAGCACTCCACGAGACAAACTCAACAGGCCTGGTCCGATAGGCCTCGGTCTCAGTGCAGCTAGAAAATAAAATAATAATAATCAGCAATAAATTTCTAACTCTATGCTTTTAGGATTCCTATAGAAAGACTCAATCAAAAATCAAAATTAGACTCTGACCGGTTGTCATGTTTTATGAAAAATCTATCAAAATTTCAGCAGAGTCTCCTCTGTAAAACGGACATCTCCTTACAAAAGTAGGGCTGATCTTGCATAGAAAACACACTTCAAAAATTAGAATTCACACAACCCTCGGTTGGGATTCCGAACTACATAATTTCTCCAACCGAGGTCCACATTTCACCAAAAATCCAGATAATATAATAAATATACTAAAAATCAATAATTGCCATAAATATCCTCAAACACAACAACATTTAGCATATTTACTTGAAACACTAAAAAAAAAAATTATTTTCACAATTAAATAATAATCTCAATAATAATATAATATATCAAAATCCAATTTCTCAATTATTTAGCATAAAATAATAATAATTCACCTTATAAACTCAAATAACTTAATTATAATAAAAGTAATTAAAAATCTATTAACCACCAAAATAGTAATATGCATTATTTGAATATAATTTAAAAAATTAGTATTAATTATTTAAAATAGTAAACAATTTATAAAATCATTTTATTACTCTATAAAATCATATAAAATATATTATTTAACTATAATGTCCACAAAAACCCACAATTAAACCTATATATTAAAAAAATCACATACTACTACATAATTTTCTCAAAATTATATAAAATCTCTTAAATTTTTTATCACCATATATTATACCAAAATTATCTAAAACATATAATTAAACAATATTTTCAACAAAAATGCATATTTAACCCAAAATTCCAAATTCCCATAATACAAAATATTTCTAAAATTTGATAATATATCCAAAAATTATTTTCTCAATACTAAAATTAATAACATTACATACTAACATTAAATTAACCAAATTTTTATTCAAAAAATTAATTACCTAATTAACAAAAATTCAATATTTAATAATAAAATAATAAAAAATACCCATAAATTAAACTAATTCAAAAAAATTAACAAATTATTTTAGGAAGATTAAATTGCCAAGAACAATATTTCCAAAGCAATAATCATAAATCAAACAATATCCAACTAAAAAAAATCAAACCCCTAAATACACCTAAATAAAAATTGGAGATGTAATATCCCGAGTTTTTAATGGTTTTATACTGCATCGGGATATGCAGGTGTGTAATAATTTTGTATATATTTATGATATTTTATGAGTTTTTATTTAATTAAATTAATATTTTATTATTTATGTTATTTTATGTGCTTTACATAAAATTTTCCCGAGAATTCTATTTTCGGGGAAATTGACACGTAATTATTTATTATTAATTATTTTAAATAGATTTCCGCATTTTCATGAATTCATATACATTTTTAAAGTACTAAATAAAGTATATATGTGTATTTATTTATTTAACTAGGGTTTAATTAATTACCCCTAATTTTTTTTTATTATTTATTAATTAGTTTTAATATTATTTAATTATTTTTAGTGTATAATTAGTAATATATTAAATTATGTGTGTGAGTTTGTAATATTTTAATATATAGTGTAAATATATATATATATATATATTATAATATATATATATATATATCTATATGATATCATTTAATATTGTAACAGAATCAATTTTGGCAAATACCATTTCGCCCCCGACTCCTCCTCCTTCTTCCCCGATCACCTCCTCGCCAACCCACCATCTGTCACATCGTTTCTTCACCGTCGATGTGCCTCCCAGCATGCCACCTTCATCCTCAGCCAGCTTCGCCGCCTACTCTTCCTTCTTCGGCGCCGTTTGAAGCCTGTTTTGGCCAGAAGACCGAAACTTGAAGCCACCTCGTTCACAGTGTTTTCGGCCACCGTTTTTGACACTGCTGGTCTCTTTCTTCTCCTTGAGCTCCGGTTGAGTGTGATTCAAGATTTGTTTCACTTTAAATGGTCTAGATTTGCCTAGGTTTTGATTTTACTATTTGGCCTATTAGGGTTCTTGATTTGTTGAACTTCAATTGATTGATTCATGAGATATTCCTTCACAAATGTGCTATCCTTAGCTTAATATACATGTTTGAATTTTTTTATAATTTTGGAAATTATTTTGATTTTGGGTATTTTTGAATATTTTATTATTATTTTCTAATTTCGAAAACTAATTAATTAAATTATAAATTGTGTTTTATGATAAATATAGGTGTTGAAATGAATTATAGAAATTTATTTAGAATTTTTGTGAATTTCTGTGTATTTATTTGAATTTAATTAGTTTATGTAATTTTGAGAAAATAGGGTTAATGGTGTTTTTATTGAAATTAATTGGTTAATTAAGTCATTTATTGATATTATTGATATATATGTTGAGAAATATAATTTTTGGCAATTATTTATTTTGGTGAATTTTTGAATTAATTTAGTATATTTATATATATAGGGGTATTTTGGTAATTTTACCCTAAATTGGCTAAAAATGTAATTAAATTGGTTTTAATAGTTATTTAAGGTATAAAAATGATTTCTAAAAATTATTTAGTATTTTTAACTAATTAAAACTATTTTTCGTAAATTATTTTCAGTTATATATATAATATACGATTTTTCTAATAAAATGAGTTTTTATCGTTTTTACTGTGTTTTAGGGTTAATTACGTAATTTTTACTTATAAATTGTATTTCTATGATATAAGGGTATTTTCGATATTTCTGTATTGTTCTGTGAATTGTGGACCTCGGTCGGTAAACTGTAGTTTGGAGTCCGACCGAGGGGTTGTGAATGTGATTCTGTACTTATTTTTCGAAGTGGTGTTTCTTTGCAGGGCCGGCTCTATCTTTGAGTAGAGAGATGTCCATTTTACAGGGAGGTTCTAGCGATTTTTGGTAGAATTCTCGTAAAACGTGATATCCGGCCAGATTCTAATTTATTCTGTGTCTAGTAATCTAGATCGAGTTTTTAGAATTTCCACTATATTTATTCTCATTCCTATCATTTTATTTGTTTAGTTGCACCGAGATTGAGGCCTAGTGGACTAGGCCCATCGGACCCATCTCGAGGAGCGCAATAATAGTGAGTTACTATTCTATATATATATGCTTTAGAGTGCATGATTTAGAAATGTATGTTTTATTTTGATGATGCATAAATAATTCAATTAGTATTAAGTTTATTTTTAGCTTATATTTATTTATCTTTGGTTTATTTTTGGTATATTTTAAATTATATGCATGCTTTATTAAACATTTATTTACAATGTTTTTAAATTATTAGTTTATTTTACGATTATATTATATTCATTTGATGTATAATACTTGAAATATACCTGGTTTATTTTTGGTATATTATAGTATAATATATATGGTTTATATTGCTATTTTATTTAAATTAGTGCATCATTTATTTTTAAGAATGTATGTTTTATATTTTAATAAAGGATATTAATAGAACGTGCTACTAGTGGGCAACACTAGGACCGAGTATGTACCGGTACGCTTATAGCATTTAGGCTATATTACTAACCATTTTGAGGATATGATTGGATTTAATTTGTTTGATGTGTGATAGATTTGGAGTGTGATTGCTCGAGCTCGGTTAACCAAGTGTCTCGGGGCCAATCACACTTACAGTCAACTGCTGGAGCTCGGTTGACTTAGTGTCTCGGGGCCAGTCTACTATTCAAATGGAACAAGTGAACTTATTTGGAATAAGTGAGCCTGTATGGCTAGAGTGTTGTCTAACATCGTTTGAGGTTGCAATTTTCTAGGGTCTATTTATCCTTCATAAACTGTGATTTTAAATAAAAATATATAAAATGATTTTATTGCATTCGTGTGTATTTGCTTGTATATATACATATTATATATACTATTGACTATGTGCATTGACATTTAGTATGCATGTATATATATTATAGTAATTCACTCAATGAGGTCTGACTCCCCTCTGTGACTATTTTTCAGGAGAGTTATCTTTGTCAGACCTCAGTAGCAGGCCTGTACGTCGGATTTCTTTCGCCCCGGCTTCATTATGTAAACTACTCACTTGAGTTTAATTTTTATATTCTAGACACTGCAATAGTTGTATAAAGTCATGAGATATGTACTTAAATATTTGAACTAAAACTTGTATTAAAAGTTTGTTTATATATATGAGATGAGGATTTGATTTAATTTCATTTGGTGTAAATATTATTTGATATTTATGATTTTATTGCGCTGCATTAAGTATTGTTATTATTATTATTGCATGTTTTATTTTATTTTTAGGCTTGCTACGGGTTCCGATTCGAAAGAATTCCCATTCCCTAGTGCTGGTCATGGCCCCTATTTAGGTCGTGACAAAGGTGGTATCAGAGCGAGTTCTGTGTTAGGGTTTAGTTGTGTGAGTCGTGGCCCTAGTTTAAATCGTGTTTCTATTAAACTACTCCACCCAGTCATTGAGGCCGAGGATGACAATTCTTTTTAAGACGAGGTTTTACTTCTTGAGTAGCCAGTTAGACATAAAGGTCATGGCAGACGGTAGACCTCGAGGAGCGGCAGGTCGCCGTAGGCAAAGAGAGATACAAGACGAGGAGCCTGTTGATCCTGAGTTTGAGGATGTTCCTGTACCTCCTGTTGTTCCGCCTATTCAACCCTGCCTATCAGCAGGGTATGCCTGACCCTGAGGCAGCTCTGTTTTATGCCAAAGTTGGCAGGATTGCATTAATGGGACTTTCGATCCATTAGACTTTCTGCACACGATTGAGACTCGGACTCGAACTGCTCACATCGAGTACCAACAGATTATGATCATCGAGCTGTCTGTCGAGGGACTAGTCCTAGACTGGTTTATTCAGTTAATTTAGCCCTATATGATGACGATGACCTAGGCTCAGTTCAGAGAGTGGTTTATGAGGAGATTCTGTCCAGAGCCTCTCCGTATGAGCCATCGTCTCTAATTGACCAACATTTCTGGTGGTGATCGATCTGTAGAGGAGTACACCTGAGAGTTTCTCGCGCTTGGTAGATATGCAGAGGATCTGATGCGAGATCAGTATTTCACAGTCACTACATATGTCACTGGATTGGGTTCAGCATTGCTGGTATGCCTACAGCAGGCCTTACTCTGAATCTATGATAGAAATGGCCAAGGAGATTGAGCTGAGGCTAGTTAGGCAGGGAGCGATGCCTGATTACTACCAGCTAGGAGTTCAGTCGAGTGGATTGCAGACTACTCCATACTCAAGTTTTCATGTTGGATCGAGTAGTCAGCAGCGAGGTCCGACTCAGCAGAGTCAGAGGCAGTAGCAGCGAGTGCATATGAGCAGTAGACATGGCCATGGAGGTTAGCGTAGGTCGTTCGAATTTGGATCAGGTGCTTCGAGCAGCAGCAGTGGTCGTAGTTCTGGATCAGTTGCTAATGTATGCCAGACCTATGGTAGAGTCCATCAGGGATCGTGTTATCTGACACCGTTGACATGCTTCAAATGCGGGCAAATAGGACATTTTGCCAGATAGTGTCCTTACTCCGGGTATCAGCAACCGCAGATTTTACGATTTCCACAACAGTCGATTGCTAGTGCGGCACCCGTGCCATTTCAGTTACCCCTAGCCCAGCCTCAGAGTTCCACTCAGCTTGTTCCACAGCAGAGTCGAGGTAGAGGTACTAAAGGAGGTGCCAGAGGTGTTGGCCAGGCTTCTACCAGTCAATAGGGAGGTCGATGACAGGCCAGAGTCTTCCACCTTACTCAACAGGATGCTCAGGCATCCAATGCAGGCATGGCAGGTATTGTTTATGTCTGTTACTTGGATGCATGGGTTTTGTTTGATCTGGGTGCCACGCATTTGTTCGTTTCTCCCATTTTTGCTTCTAAGTCTTATTGGCAAGCTTCGTGGATGGCTTTTCCTTTGTCCGTTGCCACTCCTCTGAGCGATTCCTTGGACATCGATATTGTTCTTTCTAGTTGTCTAATTCTCGTGGGAGGTAGAGAATTATCTACTGATTTGATTCTGTTGGATGTGATGGAGTTTGATGTTATTTTAGGAATGGATTGGTTATCTCAACACTAGACCATGGTAGATTATAGGAATAAGGAGGTGACGTTCAGAATTCCTGATAAAGAAGATTTTAAGTTTGTGGGTGATAGGAGTTCAGCACCTCAGAATCTTATTTCTGATATTATGGCTAGAAAGTTACTAAGGAAATAATGTTAGGGATATTTGGCATTAGTTAGGGATACTTCAGTGGAGAAGCTATCACTCACAGATGTTCCTGTTGCTTGTGAGTTTCCCGATGTTTTTCCTGAGGAGTTGCCAGGTTTACCACCTCACAGGGAGATTGAGTTCTGTATAGATGTGGTTCCAGGTACTACTCCTATATCTATGCCACCCTACAGAATGGCTCCTGCAGAGTTGAAAGAGTTGAAGGAGCAGTTGTAAGAGTTATTGGATAAAGGTTTCATCAGACCCAGTATTTCTCTTTGAGGTGCACCAGTCGTGTTTGTGAAGAAGAAGGATGGTACCCTGAGATTGTGCATTGACTATAGAGAGCTTAACAAGGTGACAGTGAAGAATAAGTATCCTCTCCCGAGGATAGATGACTTGTTTGATCAGCTACAGGGTGCAAAGTACTTTTCTAAGATTGATTTGAGGCCGGGTTATCATCAGTTGTGGATTAGTGAAGTCGATATTCCTAAAATAGCATTTCGCACTCGATATGGCCATTATGAGTTTATGGTGATGTCTTTTGGTTTGACTAATGCACCAGTAACTTTTATGGACCTTATGAACAGGGTATTCAGACTGTATGTGGATCAGTTTGTGGTAGTCTTCATCGATGATATACTAGTTTATTCTAGGAGTATGGAGGAGCATGTATATCACTTAAGGACTATACTGCAGACACTGAGAGATCATCAGCTTTATGCTAAATTCTCAAAGTGTGACTTCTGGATGGAGAGTGTTTCTTTTCTTGGACACGTGGTGTCTAAAGAAGGTATCCAGGTTGATCCATAGAAGATTGAGGCAGTGTCTGAGTGGCCTAGACCGACTTCTGTTACTGAGATTCAGAGTTTTCTAGGTTTAGCCGAGTATTATTGGCGGTTTGTGCAAGATATTTCTAGAATTGCAGCCCCTATGACTCGGTTGACTTAGAAGAATGTTAGATTTGAGTGATCAGAAGCTTATGAGAATAGTTTCCAGTTGTTGAAGGAGAAATTGACCATATCCCCAGTGTTAGCTTTGCTTAATAATGTGGATAAGTTCACAATTTATTGTGTTGCCTCTAGAGTTGGCCTTGGTTGTGTGTTGATGTAAAATGGTAGGGTCATAGCCTATGCTTCGAGACAGTTGAAGAAGCATGAGCAGAACTATCCCACACATGACCTTGAAATGGCTGCAGTGATCTTTGCTCTGAAGATTTGGAGACATTATCTGTACGGGGTGACTTGTGAGATATTTATTGATCACAAGAGCCTTAAGTACATTTTCTAGTAGCGAGATCTGAATATGAGGCAGAGGAGATGGTTGGAATTATTAAAGGATTATGACTGTGAGATTTTATATCATCCGGGCAAGGCTAATGTAGTAGCAGATGCCTTAAGTAGAAAGTCCTCAGGCAGTCTTGCTCACATCAGTGTTGAGAGGAGACCGTTGATCCAGGAGTTGCATCTGTTCGTGGATCAAGGTCTGATGATGAAACTTAGTAGATTTGGTGGACTGCTAGCTCAGTTTAAGGTGCGATATGTACTAAGGGATAAGATTAAAACAGCTCAGAACTGAGATCCTATTCTAGAAGAGCTTGCAGAGAATCTTCGAGTAAGGAAGTTCACTAATTTCACACTCAATGATGATAGTGTGTTGTGGATCAGTGGTAGATTGTGTGTTCCTGATGTGGATGATTTAAGAGAATAGATCCTAGAGGAAGCACATTCTATAGCCTATAGCGTACATCCGGCTGTCACTAAGATGTACCACAGTATTAGAGACTTATACTGGTGGGACGGACTGAAGAAGGATGTCGCTGATTATGTTGCTAAGTGCCTAACGTGTCAACAAGTGAAAGCTGAACATCAGAAGCCTTCTGGGAAGCTTCAGCCTCTTCCTATTCCCGAGTGGAAGTGGGAAAGGATAGCTATGGATTTTGTGGTTGGTTTACCTCGTTCTAAGGATGGATACAATTCCATCTGGGTGATTGTAGATAGGTTGATGAAGTATGCACATTTCTTACCTGTGAAAGTCACTTATTCTGTAGCTAGATTGGCGAAGCTATATGTGAAGCATATCGTATGCCTTCATGGAGTACCTGTGTCCATTGTGTCAGATAGAGGTTCAGTGTTTACCTCTCGTTTTTGGTAGAAGTTGCAGGAAGCGATGGGTACTAGGTTAGACTTCAGTACTGCTTTTCATCCTCAAATAGATGGTCAGTCTCAGAGAACGATCCAGACACTGGAGGATATGTTGAGGATGTGTGTCTTGGATTTAGGAGGTAACTGGGATGATCATTTGCCACTCGTTGAGTTTGCATATAATAACAGCTACCATAGCAGTATTGGTATAGCACCATACGAGGCATTGTATGGAAGGAAGTGTAGATCCCCTTTGATTTGGGATGAGATTGGTGAGAGAGCTTTGGCTGGACCTGAGATGGTTCAGGATGTTGCAGAGAAAGTCGTTGTGATTAAGCACAGATTAAAGATCGCAATTAGTAGGCAAAAGAGCTATGCGGATCTTAGGCGTAGAGATGTGGAATTTCAAGTCGAAGATTTTTTTTTTCTGAAGGTATCTCCGATGAAGGGTGTGATGAGATTTGATAGGAAGGGTAAGTTGGCACTGAGATATATCGAACCGTTTGAGATTTTGGAGAGAGTGGCCACTGTTGCATATCGGTTGGCATTGCCTCCGAGTATGTCACAAGTACATCCAGTATTTCATATCTCGATGCTGAGGAAGTATATCTCAGACCCTTCACATGTGTTGCAGCCCGACAGTGTAGAAGTGAGTGAAGATATGACGTTTGTGGAAGAACCTGTGGCGATCGTTGACTATCAAGTTCGACAGTTGCGGTTGAAGCAGATTGTAATATCCCAAACTTTTAAATATTTTTATACTGCATCGGGATATGCAGTGTTAATAATTTTTGTATATATATTTATGATATTTATGAGTTTGTTGTTTGTTTAAAGCTAATTTTAATTATTTTATATTATTTTAAGTACTTTACGTAAAATTTTCTCGGGAATTGTATTTTCGGGAAAATTGACACGTAAATAATTTAATACTATTTATTTTGACTAGTTTTATGAATTTGCATGAACTCATATATAATTTTAAAGTGCTAAAATAAAATGTATATATGTGTATTTATTTAAATTAATTAGAGCTTAATTAATTTCCTTAATTTTATTATTTAATTTTTGTATTAATTAGTTTTAAGTGTATAAATTATTAAATATATTAAAATATTTGTGTGGTGAGTATTATTTGTGTGTGGGATTATATTATTATAATATATATAAGGTGGATATATATATATATATACATGTTTTTTTAACAAAAAAATCAAAGTTGCCTTAATTACAGTTTTGCCCCTCCTTCATCTTCTTCCTCCCAAAATGTTTTCAACCATTTTCAGACACTTTCAAGCTAGTTTTCTTGTTGTTACTATGCCCCTCAGCCTTCCTCCTCCACCTCTAGCCATTTCCACCACCTGAAACACTCTTTTCCGACGAGTTTTGGCCGGATTTTCATCAAGGAGCCAAAAATCGACTTAGCTCCGACCAAGCACTTTTCGGTCACCAAATTTGATGCCGTCAGTCTCTATCTTCTCCTTGAGCTCTGGTGAGTGTGATTCCAAGCTTTTTTTCACTTGATTTGGTCTAGAATTTCTTAGGTTTGAATTTCTTCAAATCAGCCATTTTGGGTTTCGAATTTTTTTAAGCTTTAATTTGATCGATTCATGAAAAATTCCTTCACAAACTTTGTTCCTACAAGCTTAATCTACATTCTGTATTTTTTTTTTAGAATTTTTGGAATTTATTTTAATTTTTGTGAATTTTTGATTATTTTATTATTATTTTCTAATTTTCGAAAATTAATTAATTAAATTATGAAATTGTGTTTTATGGTGATTATAGGAGTTGAAATGAATTATAGAAATTTATTTGTAATTTTTGTGAACTTTTATGTATTTATTTGGAATTTATTAAGTTTATGTAATTTTGAAAAATAGGGTTAATTATGTGTTTAATTGAAATAAATTGGTAAATTGAGTATATTTATTGATATTATTGAATTATATGTTGATAAATTAATTTTTGAGTAATTATATAAGTTTTGGTGAATTTTTGAAAATTTATAGTGAATATATATATATATATATAGGGGTATTTTGGTAATTTTACACTAAATTGGTTAAAAATATAATTAAATTGGTTTTAATAATTATTTGAGCTATAAAAATGATTTCTGCAAATTTTTAGTATTTTTAACTAATTGAAACTATTTTTTGTAAATTATTTTCAAATTATATATAATATACTATTTTTCTAAATAAATGGGTTTTTATTGATTTTTAGTATGTTTTAGGGTTAATTACGTAACTTGGATTTATAAAATGTATTTTAATTATATAAGAGAATTTTCGGTATTTTATAAATATTCTGTGAATTGTGAACCTCGGTCGATGAATTGTAGTTTGGAGTCCGACCGAGGGATTTTGGTTGTAATTCTATGTTTATTCCGAAGTGTATTTCTTTGTAGGATCGACTCTACTCTTTGAGTAGAGAGATTTCCGTTTTACAGGGGAGGTTCTGTCGGATTTTTGATAGAATTCTCGTAAAATGTGATGTCCAGTCAAATTCCTATTCTAATTATGTGTCTAAAATTTTAGATCGAGTCTTTAGAATTTTCGTTAAATTTATTCTGATTTCATATTGTCATTTGTTTGTTTAGCTGCGCCGAGACAGAAGCTTAACGGACCAGGCCCGCCGAGTTTGTCTCGTGGAGGGCTAACATGTGAGTTATTATACTGTATATATATGCACTGCATATAGGGTGCATTATTTAGAATTTTTCATTTTCATTGTATGTTTTAAAAATGATTTAAATTATAATATTTTTTGGTATATCTAGGGTTGCATTTTTATATATATGCATATTAAATAATTATGCATGTTAGTTTGATATATGCACATTAAACAATTAGGTTTAGGTTTAATACATTTGAGTAATATACACATGTTTTAACATGTACACTTAGACATAATTATTTTATTAAATGATTAGTATACCTTAGGTATAGTTTTAGTAGATTTTAGGTTTATTCTTAAATAATTACATGTTAAATTATAAACCTACACTTAAATTATTTTTAAGTTTATTTTTGGTATATTTTTGATTTATTTCCAAATAAATAAATGTTTTATTATTAAATTAAACCTAGCACATTAGTGGTATATTTAGGGTTTATTTTTTATATATGCATGCTAGATAATTAGGTTTATTTTTAGTATATTTATGAATATATGTTAAACACAAACACGTATTTAAATGAATATTTATACATAAATGTTTTATTAAATGATTTGTGTACTTAGAGTATATCTTTTGCATATTTAAATATATTTTTAAGATAATGCATGTTATATTATTGTTACTCATTTAAATTATTTTTAACTATATTAATGATTTATCTTTAGTTTATTTCATATTTTATTTGACATATATATATATATATATACCTGAAATATACTGGGTATATTTTAGGTATATTTTTGGTATATATATATATATATGGTTGGTTTTACTATTATGAATATTGTTCTACATTAATTATTTTCCGAATGAATGATTTATTTGAAGTGAAGGATATCAATAGAACATGCTTCCTAGTGGGTAGCACTATGACCGTGCACGTACCGGTACGATAGTTAAGGATTGAGTGAGAGTTAAAATTGGGTGATTATAATTGATTTAATTGATTTGACTAAGATTAATGGTATGTTAGATAGTGTGATTGTGGGGCCAATCACACTGATAGTCAGACTGCTGGAGCTCGGTTGACTTAGTGTCTCGGGGCCAGTCTACTGTCCAAAAGTGAATTGAATGATCTATTGGGTTGATTGAGATGTGAGGTGATAGATAGTGTGATTGCTGGAGCTCGGTTGACCAAGTGTCTCGGGGCCAATCACACTGACAGCCAGACTGCTGGAGCTCGATCGACTTAGTGTCTCGGGGCCAGTCTGCTGTCCAGATTGGAATAAGTGTTCTATTTGGAATCAAGTGAGCCTGTATGGCTAGAATGATGATGGGATTGTTTGAGGTTGTTATTATTTAGGGTTCTATGGATCCTTCATGAATTAAAACAAACATTTTCTACATTTAGTATATTTATAAAAGCAAAGTTTGGCATTCGTGTGAAATGTGTGTATATACATATATATACAAGAATGCCTGATTATTATGGTTTAGTTTGCATGTATATATAGTATAATAATTCACTCAGTGAGGTCTGACCCCCCTCAAATATTTTTTTCAGGAGATTCCATATCGTCAGACCTTAGTTGTAGAGTTCATCGCCAGTGTTCTTCAGTCCCGGCTATTTTATGCAAATGTATATTCTGAACTTTGAATTGTATTCTAGAAACTGCAGTAGTAGTGTTATAATTTTTGGAAGTGTATTATTTTGTTTGGATATTAAATACTCTGAGAATTTGTATTTGAACATTGTACGAATATGTATTTATTTATAAAAGGATTTGGAGTATTTATTTTATATATTGATTTAGAAAAATTTTAATTTGGTCGTACTTTTATTTAATTATTGCATGATTTTATTTTCTAAGGCTTTCTACGGGTTTCGGATTCGAAAGAATTCCCGTTCCTTAGCGCCGGTCATGACTCCTAGTTTGGGTCGTGACACAGATTCCGATGGTCAAGGTTTTGTGGCGTAGCAACAGAGTTGAGGAGCATACGTGGGAGACTGAAGCTGAGATGCGAGCTTCTTACCCATATCTCTTCCCTTCTTGATCTTGTGATCATTATTCTTCTTGGAATTCGAGGATGAATTCTTGTAAGGGGGGAAGATTGTAATATCCCAAGTTTTTAAATAGTTTTATACTGCATCGGGATGTGCAGTGTTAATAATTTTGTATATATTTATGATATTTTATGAGTTGTTATTTAATTAAAATTGATTTTTTATTATTTTATGTTATTTTATGTGCTTTACGTAAAATTTTTTCGAGAATTCTATTTTCGGGGAAATTGACACGTAAATTATTTATTATTAATTATTTTAAATAGATTTCCGCATTTGCATGACTTCATATACATTTTTAAAGTACTAAATAAAGTATATATGTGTATTTATTTATTTAACTAGGGTTTAATTAATTACCCTAATTATTATTATTATTATTATTATTTATTAATTATTTTTAATATTATTTAATTATTTTTAGTGTATAAATTATTAATATATTAAATTATGTGTGTGGTGTATATTTAATGTGTGTGAGTTTATATTATTTTAATATATAGTGTAAATATACATACATATATATATATATATATATATATATATATATATATATATATATATATATATATATATATATATATATATACACATTTAATATTGTAACAGAATCAATTTTTGGCAAATTACCATTTCGCCCCTAACTCCTCCTCCTTCTTCCCCGATCACCTCCTCGCCAACCCACCGTCTGTCACGCCGTTTCTTCACCGTTGGTGTGCCTCCCAGCGTGCCACCTTCATCCTCAGCCAGCTCCGCCGCCTACTCTTCCTTCTTCGGCATCGTTTGAAGCCTGTTTTGGCCGGAAGACCGAAACTTGAAGCCACCGTCGTTCATAGCGTTTTCGGCCACCATTTTCGACACCGCCGGTCTCTTTCTTCTACTTGATCTCCAGTGAGTGTGATTCCAAGCTTTTTTTTCACTTAAAATGGTCTAGATTTGCCTAGGTTTCGATTTTGCAAATTCGGCCTATTAGGGTTCTTGATTTTTTTGAACTTCAATTTGATTGATTCATGAGAAATTCCTTCACAAATGTTTCTCTCCTTAGCTTAATCTACATGTGTAAATTTTTGTAGAATTTTTGGAAATTATTTTTATTTTTGGGTATTTTTGAATATTTTATTATTATTTTCTAATTTTCGAAAATTAATTAATTAAATTATGAAATTATGTTTTATGATAAATATAGGTTTTGAAATGAATTATAGAAATTTATTTGGAATTTTTGTGAATTTCTATGTATTTATTTTGAATTTAATTAATTTATGTAATTTTGAGAAAATAGGGTTAATTGTGTTTTTAATTGAAATTAATTGGTTAATTAAGTTCATTTATTGATATTATTAATATATATGTTGATAAAATTAATTTTGTGCAATTATATTATTTTTGGTGAATTTTTGAATTAATTTTAGTATATTTATATATATAGGGGTATTTTGGTAATTTTACCCTAAATTGGATAAAAATATAATTAAATTGGTTTTAATAGTTATTTAAGGCATAAAAATGATTTCTACAAATTATTTAGTATTTTTAACTAATTAAAACTATTTTTCATAAATTATTTTCAATTATATATATATAATATACAATTTTTCTAATAAAATGAGTTTTTATCGATTTTTACTGTGTTTTAGGATTAATTACCTAATTTATACTTATAAAATGTATTTCTATGATATAAGGGTATTTTCGGTATTTCTGTATTATTCTGTGAATTGTGGACCTCAGTCGGTAAACTGTAGTTTGGAGTCCGACCGAGAGGTTGTGAATGTGATTTTGTATCTATTTTTCGAAGTGTGTTTCTTTGCAGGTCTGGCTCCACTCTTTGAGTAGAGAGATGTCCATTTTACAGGGGAGGTTCTACCGAATTTTTGATAGAATTCTCGTAAAACGTGATGTCCGGCCAGATTCTGATTTAATTCTGTGTTTAGTAATCTAGATCGAGTTTTTAGGAATTTCCATTATATTTATTCTAATTCCTATCATTTTTTTTTGTTTAGTTGCGTCGAGATCGAGGCCTAATGGACCAGGCCCATCGGACCCATCTCGAGGAGCGCAATAATAGTGAGTTACTATTATATATATATATATATATATATATATTGTCACGACCCAAAACAGGGGCCATGACCGGCGCTAGGGAACGGGAATTCTTTCGAATCCGGAACCCGTAGCAAGCCTAAAAATAAAATAAATCATGCAATAACAACAATAACCGTAATAATATGCAGTGGAAAATAAAAATCATAACATCATAATATCATCCATAACAACTGGATTTAATTCAAAATCTCATCACATAGATATATATAATCTTTAATACAATTCCAGTTTTAACATAATATATCTCCTTTAAAATAAAGTACATGAAATCCAATACTGTAATTCACAACTACTGCAGTGTCTAGATAAAATAAATAAGACTCAAGTAGACAATTTACATAAAGAATCCGGGGCGGAAGAAATCCGGCGTACCGACCTGCTACTGAGGTCTGAGGAAATTGACTCTCCTGAAAAATAGTCAACGGAGGGGAGTCAGACCTCACTGAGTGAATTACTATAATATATATATATATACACTCTAAATGACAATGCATACAGTCAATAATACATGTCTAATATGTATATATACAGGCAATTCATACAGATGCAGAAAAATCGTTTTTATATATTTTATCTGAAAATCATCTTTTATGAAGGATCATATAGAACCCTAGAATATCGCAACCTCAGAAAATAGTGTTAAACAACACTCTAGCCATACAGGCTCACTTATACCAAAATATATCCACTTAATCCATTTGGACAGTAGACTGGCCCCGAGACACTAAGTCAACCGAGCTCCAGCAGTCTAACTGCCAGTGTGATTGGCCCCGAGACGCTTAGTCAACCGAGCTTCAGCAATCACACCCAAACCACATCTCACATATCAAATAATCATAATCAAATCAATATCCACAAATAAGTTAGTATTATAGCCTAAGCTATAGGCGTACCGGTACGTACTCGGTCCTAGTGCTGCCCACTAGGTAGCACGTTCTATTGATATCCTTCATTAATAATATAAAACATTCATTCACAAAAATAAATGATGCATGAATGTAAATGAAATAACAATATAAACCATATATATACCGGAAATATACCAAACATAAACCAGGTATATTTTGAGTATATATATGTCAAATAAATCCAATCAAATCATTAATTAAACTAAAAATATATTTAAAAACATTTTAAATATATTTTATTAACAAACATGTATATAATTTATTATATACCAAAAATATACCAAAAATATACTTGAATATAAATCACATTATTTATGCATATTCAGTCAAAATAAAACATGCATTTTCTAAATCATGCATCATAAGCATATATATATAATATAGTAACTCACCTAATGCGCTCCACGAGACAGGTCCGACGGGCCTGGTCCACTAGCCCTCGGTCTCGGCGCAACTAAACAAGAAATAAATAACCGATATCAGAGTAACCCTAATAGAAATCCTAGAATTCAATCTAGAGTATTAAAATACGGAAACAAAATTAGGGTTCGACTGGACATCACGTTTTACGAGAATTCTACCGAAAATTCGGCAGAACCTCCCCTGTAAAACAGACATCTCTCTACTCAAAAGAGTAGAGCCGACCCTGCAAAGAAACACACTTCGAAAAACGAGCTCAACACAATCAAAATCCCACGGTCGGACTCCAAACTACAGTCCACCGACCAGGGTCCACAAACACAGAACAGTATTCCAGATACAACAAAAATATCCTTAAATCACAAAAATACATTTCATACGTAGAAATTACATAATTAACCTTGAAACACTATAAAAACCGATTAAAACTCATTTTATTAGAAAAACCGTATATTATATATATAATTGAAAATAATTCCCGAAAAATAGTTTTAATTAGTTAAAAATACTAAATAATTTGTAGAAATCATTTTTATACCTTAAATAAATATTAAAACCAATTAAATTACATTTTTAGACAATTTAGGGTAAAATTACCAAAATACCCTTATATATATAATTATACCTAAATTACTTCAAAAATTCACCAAAAATCATACAATTATCCAAAATTAATTTTCTCAACATATTTATCAATAATATCAATATTTAAACTCAATTAACCAATTAAATTCAATTTAAAACACATTTAACCTAATTTTCCAAAATCACCTAAACTTCAATAATTAAAAATAAATACTTAGAAATTCATAAAAATTCCAAATAAATTCCTATAATTCATTTCAACACCTAATTCAACCATAAACCTCAATTTCATAATTTAAATAATTAATTTCCGAAAATTAGAAAATAATATTAAAATATTCAAAAATACCCAAAAATCCAAACAATCTCCAAAAATTCTACAAAAATTCACACATGTAGATTAAGCTACTAGGAACAACATTTTTGAAGTAATTTTCCATGAATCATCCAATTCGAAGCTCAAAAAAAATCGAAAACCCTAATAGACCGAAATTTACAAATCGAAAACTAAGCAATTCTAGACCATTTTAGCTCAAACCAAAGCTAGAATAACACTCACCGGAGCTCAAGGAGAAGAAAGAGACCTGCGGTGTCGAAAACGGTGGCCGGAGGAGGGAGAAACGGCGGTAGCTCAACTTTCGGCCTCTTAAGCAAATTCCGGCCAAACTCGTCGGGAAAGGGGGCTGCTGGCGGCAGGGAACGGCTGGAGACGGAGGTGGCTCACCAAAAGGCACACCGACGGTGAAGGAACGGCAGTTGCAGACGGTGGAGGTGGGTGGTGGTCGTCGGGCGCGGAAAGGAGAAGAAGAAGAAGAAGAAGAAAATGTCGGGGGCAATTTGGTAATTTTGCAAATTTTTTTGATTTTGATGTATATATGTATATATATATACTTTATACTTTATATTAAAATAATATTAAATTACACACATCAAATATACACCACACACATAAAAATATTAATATTTTAATAATTTATACTAAATATAATTAATTAAATAACAATTTAAACAATTAAATACTTAATAAAATATTAGGGAATTAATAAACCCTAATTAAATAAATATACACACACCGACTTTATTTAATAATTTAAAAATATGTATGAGTTCATGCAAGTCCGTAAATACATCTAAAATAATTAATAATAAATCGTTTACGTGAAAATTTCCCCGAAAATGCAAGTCTCGGGAAAATTTTACGTGAAACACTGAAAATAATATACAGTAATTAAAATAGGTCTAAAATACATATTAACTCATAAAAATATCATATAAAATACAGAAATTATTAACTCTGCATATCCCGGTACTGTGTAAAAATATTTTAAAAACACGGGATATTACATATATATATATATATATATATATATATATATATATATATATATATATATATATATATATATATGCTTTAGGGTGCATGATTTAGAAATGTATGTTTTATTTTGATTATGCATAAATAATTCAATTAGTATTTAAGTTTATTTTTGGTTTATCTTTGGTTTATTTTTGGTATATTTTAAATTATATGCATGCTTTATTAAACATTTATATTTACAATGTTTTTAAATATATTTAGTTTATTTTACGATTATATGAGATTCATTTGACGTATATATACTCGAAATATACCTGATTTATTTTTGGTATATTTCTAGTATATATATATGGTTTATGTTGCTATTTTATTTAAATTCATACATCATTTATTTTTATGAATGTATGTTTTATATTTTAATGAAGGATATTAATAGAACGTGCTACCTAGTGGGCAGCACTAGGACCGAGCACGTACCAGTACGCTTATAGCATTTAGGCTATATTACTAACCATTTTGAGGATATTGATTGGATTTGCTTTGTCTGATGTGTGATATGATTTGGGAGTGTGATTGCTGGAGCTCGATTGACCAAGTGTCTCGGGGCCAATCACACTGACAGTTAGACTGCTAGAGCTCGATTGACTTAGTGTCTCGGAGCCAGTCTACTGTCCAAATGGAACAAGTGAACTTATTTGGAATAAGTGAGCCTGTATGGCTAGAGTGTTGTCTAATACCGTTTGAGATTGCGATTTTCTAGGGTTCTATTTTATCCTTCATAAACTGTGATTTTAAATAAAAATATATAAAATGATTTTATTGCATTCGTGTGTATTTTCTTGTATATATACATATTACATATACTATTGACTGTGTGCATTGGCATTTAGTATGCTTGTATATATATTATAGTAATTCACTCAGTGAGGTCTGACTCCCCTTTGTTGACTATTTTTCAGGAGAGTCATCTTCGTCAGACCTCAGTAGTAGGCCTGTACACCGAATTTCTTCCGCCCTGACTTCATTATGTAAACTACTCACTTGAGTTTTAATTTTTATAATCTAGACACTGCAGTAGTTGTATAAAGTCGTGAGATATGTACTTTAAATATTTGAACTGAAACTTGTATTAAAAATTTGTTTATATATATAAGATGAGGATTTGATTTAATTTCATTTGGTGTAAATATTATTTGATATTTATGATTTTATTCCACTGCATTAAATATTGTTATTATTATTATTGCATGTTATTTTATTTTTAGGCTTGCTACGTTTTCCGGATTCGAAAGAATTCTCGTTCCCTAGCACCGGTCATGACCCCTGTTTTAGGTCGTGATAGGAGATAACTTACAATTAAGAAAGATTGAGCTCAAACTGTAATATCCCGTGTTTTTTTAAATATTTTTTCACTATACCGGGATATGCAGTGTTAATAATTTTTGTATATATTATGATATTTTCATGAGTTGATATGTATTTAAAACCTATTTTTAATTATTGTGTATTATTTACAGTGCTTTACGTAAAATTTTCCCGGGACTTGCATTTTCGAGGAAATTTTCACGTAAATAATTTATTATTAATTATCTTAAATATATTTTCGGACTTGCATGAACTCATACGTATTTTTAAAATACTAAATAAAGCCTATGTGTGTAAATATTTATTTAATTAGGGTTTAATATATTACCCTAATATTTTATTATTTGTTTATTAATTTATTGTTATATTTATTATTAAATTATTAAAATATTAAATTATATGTGTGGGTGTGATTTTTTTTAAATATTTTATTAAAATTATTTTTTTATTATTTTTTTCTTTTTTCTTTTTCTTTTTCTTTTTCTTTTTCTTTTTATTTTCTTTCCTTTTCTTTTTCTTTTTCTTTTTCTTCTTCTTCTTTCTTCCTCGCGCGCCTAACCACCCCTCACCACCGTCTGTCACGTTGATCACCTACCGTCGGTGTGCCTCCCGGCTTGCCACCGCCGTCCCCCGCTGCCAGCAGCCTTCTTCCCTGGCGCGGGCTGCTGGCGAGCTATTTTTCTTCTTTTGGCCAAAATTCTTCTCCTCGCCGTCGACGATGATTTCGGCCACCGTTTTCGACACCGCCGGTCTCTTTCTTCTTCTTGAGCTCCGGTGAGTGTGATTCTAGCTTTGGTTTGAGCTAAAATAGTCTAGAATTGCTTAGGTTTCGAATTTTCAATTTCGGTCACATTAGGGTTTTTGATTTTTTTGAGCTTCAAATTGATTGATTCATGAAAACTCCATTTACAAATGTTGATCCTAGTAGCTTAATCTACATTTTTGAATTTTTGTGAAATTTTTGGAGATTTTTTGGATTTTTGGGTATTTTTGAATATTTTAATATTATTTTCTAATTTTCGGAAATTAATTATTTAAATTATGAAATTGTGTTTTATGGTTAAATTAGGTGTTGAAATAAATTATAGGAATTTATTTGTAATTTTTATGAATTTCTAAGTATTTATTTTGAATTATTGAAGTTTATGTAATTTGGGAAATTAGGGTTAATTATGTTTTTAATTGAATTTAATTGGTTAATTGAGTTTAATTATTAATATTATTGATAAATATGTTGAGAAAATTAATTTTGGATAATTGTATAATTTTTGGTGAATTTTTGAAGTAATTTTAGTATATTTATATATATATGGGTATTTTGGTAATTTTACACAAAATTGTCTAAAAATGTAATTTAATTGGTTTTAATAGTTATTTAAGGTATAAAAATGATTTCTACAAATTATTTGGTATTTTTAACTAATTAAAACTATTTTTCGTGAATTATTTTCAATTATATATATAATATACGGTTTTTCTAATAAAATGAGTTTTTATCGGTTTTTAATGTGTTTAAAGGTTAATTTTGTAATTTCTACGTATAAAATGAATTTCTATGTTATAAGGATATTTTTGGTATTTCGAAATTATTTTGTGAATTGTGGACCCCGGTCGGTGGACTGTAGTTTGGAGTCCGACCGTGAGATTTTGATTGTGCCTTGTGTAGTTTTTCGAAGTGTATTTCCTTGCAGGGTCAGCTCTACTCTTTTGAGTAGAGAGATGTCCGTTTTACAGGGGAGGTTCTGTCGAATTTTTGATAGAATTCTCGTAAAACGTGATATCCAGTCGAACCCTAATTCTGTTTCTGTGTTTAATACTCTAGATCGAATTCTAGGATTTCTATTAGGCTTATTCTAATGTCGATTATTTATTGTTTGTTTAGTTGCGCCGAGATCGAGGGCTAGTGGACCAGGCCCGTCGGACCCGTCTCGTGGAGCGCACTAATTTGTGAGTTACTATACTATATATATATGCTTTAGGATGCATGATTTAGCAATATATGTTTTATTTTGATTAAAATGCATAGATAATATGATTTGTATTTAAGTATATTTTTGGTATATAATAAATTATATACATGTTTTGTTAATAAAATATATTTAAAATGTTTTTAAATATATTTCTAGTTTAATTTATGATTTGATTGGATTTATTTGACGTATATATACTCGAAATATACCTGGTTTACTTTTGGTATATTTCTAGTATATATATGGTTTATGTTGATATTTTATTGAACTTCATGCATCATTTATTTTTGTGAATGAATGTTTTATATTATTAATGATGAAGGATATCAATAGAACGTGCTACCTAGTGGGCAGCACTAGGACCGAGTACGTTCCGGTATGCCTATAGTATTTAGGCTATATTACTAACCTATTTGTGGATATTGATTGAATGTGATTATTGATGTGTGAGATATGGTTTGGGTGTGATTGCTGGAGCTCGGTTGACCAAGTGTCTCGGGGCCAATCACACTGGCAGTCAGACTGCTGGAGCTCGATTGACTTAGTGTCTCGGGGCCAGTCTACTGTCTAAATGGATTAAGTGGATATATTTGGATTCAGTGAGCCTGTATGGCTAGAGTGTTGTCTAACACTATTTTTGAGGTTGTGATATTCTAGGGTTCTATGTGATCCTTCATAAAAGATGATTTTCAATAAAATATATATAAAATGATTTTATTGCATCTGTGTGTAATTGCCTGTATATATACATATTATATATATACTGTTGATTGTATGCATTATCATTTAGTGTGTATGTGTATATATTATAGTAATTCACTCAGTGAGGTCTGACTCCCCTCCGTTGACTATTTTTCAGGAGAGTCAACATCTTCAGACCTCAGTAGCAGGTCGATACGCCGGATTTCTTCCGCCCCGGCTTCTTTGTGTAAACTGCTTACTTGAGTCTTATTTTTATAATCTAGACACTGCAGTAGTTGTAAATTAATTGTGGAATTCTATGTATTTTATTTATGCGAGATGCATTTTAAGAATTTGAACTGGATTGTATTAAAAAGATTTTATATATGAGATGAGATTTAAATTAAATCCAGTCGATGGAAATGTTATTATTATATTTATGATTTTTATTTCCGTTGCAAGTTTGATATTGTTATTATTACTATTGCATATTTTATTTTATTTTTAGGCTTGCTACGGGTTCCGGATTCGAAAGAATTCCTGTTCCCTAGCGCTAGTCATGGCCCTTGTTTTGGGTCGTGACACAAACAGAGCTCAGAAATGAACTCACCGAAGCTCAAAGATTCAAGAGAGTCCAAGAATGCGAGCTGAAATGACCGGAGACTCGTCAGTGGTACTGTAACAGCTCATGGTCTCTCTCAAATTTGTGGCAAGTCCACATCTTCTAGCGATAACGGAAGGAAGAGAGGAGGTGGTGGTGAGCTTGGGTGACATTCGGTGGCTGCAGGTGTCACTGGTGGAGCTTTGGGCAATGCTAGTTGGTGCTGCAATGGCGGGAGAAAGTTGTTGGAAGTTGGTTTTGGTTTGCAGTAAAGAGAAAGAAAAGAAAAGAATTGAAATGGAAAGAAAAAGGTGACCACGATTTTTAAAGCTTCTTGACCCTACTTTATTATTATTATTATTATTATATATATATATATATATATATATATATATATATATACTTAAAGTAGTCAACACTCACACATGGGCGCACACACATGCACTAACACATTTTAATATTATAATAATAATAATAGTAATAATAATAATAATAATAATAACAACACACATGCATAATAGTAACACAAATAATAATAATAAAAATAATGATAATAATTTCAATGTTTTTAAATAATAAACTTTAAACAAATTATTTTACGTAAGAAAAATATATATACATAAAATAATGAATATTAACTACAAATAATAATAATGTATAAATAAAATTTTAAATTTTATTAACACTGAAAATCTCAAAATGTATTTTAATAATTAATATATCGGGTCATAACAATATGGTTATATTTTAATACATGATATGAGAAATTCTTTAATATTATTTTAAGTTTTTTATATTCTTATATTATATTTCTACCTGTTTTTATTTTTAAGGTTTGCTATGAGTTTCAAATTTGAAAGAATTTCTGTTCCTAGCGCCGATCATGACTTCCCAGTTTGGGTCGTGACAGATTCACTCGAAATTAACTACGTATTATCGAAGCTTGTAGTGTGAGTTTCAAAACGAGCTCAAGCTCGATCGGTTTTCTCGTTGGCGACCGGACTGCATTGTTCATACAATGCTATCTACACTATGTTGTCGCTACTGTTGTTGCTACTGGTGCTACTATTGGTGGTGGTCCGATGCTGAGGTGGTGGCACTGTGGTGGTTTGGATGGTGGTGCGTTGGGTGGTGGTTTGGTTTTACAGAGAAAAAAAAAAAGATAAAAGATAAAAAAGAAAGAAAATAAGAAGAAAAAACGGAGGGGATTACATGTTGCACTTTTTTTGGTTTTTGAAATATTTTATTTTATTTTATTTTTATATAATGAGAAAAATATAAAATAGTGTAAAATAATATTTTAAATTTTAAATATTTAGTTTTCTAATTAAATCTACCATAAAATATTAAAATATTTAAAATCTACTAATTTAACACTATTCACAATTACTAATAATAATAATATTATTAAATAATTAAATAAATAGAGAATATATAATAATAAATTAAATTTTTAAATCTCAATTTAATATTAATACCATAATAAAATAAAAAAAATAAATACCAACATTAGAATTTAATTAAATTATACAAAATAATTATAATATAAAAATTGAATAAAATATTTATTAGTACTGCATATCTTAGAAATTAATTTAATAATTTGTATAAAAATTTTGAATAATAACAAAGTCACCAAAGCTACCTACATTAATAATAATAATAATAATAATAAATGGATCAAAAGAGGGGTAGAAGTAAATACAATTCACTTTAACTTGAGAGACCCAGAATTCAATTATTGATTGTTGTTTAACCATACTTTGGAAATTAGTGCTTTTCCTTTTTCTCATATGTTATTGTCATGTTACAGTGTGATTTATAGAATGAAGAAATTTGATATGAATTCGATTTTAAGAGTCTGAGAAAATAATTTTTTTTTAAATAAGTCATGAAGACGCATCTTTAAAATTATTGAAAAAATAATCAGATGAAAAAAAAAAAAGGAAAAATATTAAATTTTAGATATTTTTACTATACCAACTGATAAAGATTTAAAAAAAAATAATCAACTGATGCATCTTTACAACTATCTGCGAATTCAATCATCCATTTTCTTTTCCTTTCTTCTGTTTTCTTTGGAATCAAAGAAATAAAAAATTTGAGATAATATAAGTTGGCTCACTTATTATTCATTATTATAATGGAAAGCATCTTCATCCACAAATTTCTACCTACTTCGGCTTCTTCTTTTTTTTGGAAAAGGTTCTTAGAGTTTATGCTTCATCTTCCATGCATATTTTCCATCCTTTTCTTCTTTTTGCCAATTTATATCATTTAAGTTCAATAAGTATGATCATGGTGGAATCTTCTTCTTTATTCTCCACTTGATTTAGTTAAGCTTTAGCTATAAAAAATTTTTTAAAAAAAACTATATAAATGAAAATTTCCATGATGGATTTTTTTATATCATATTGCTCTCACTTTTTGTTACATTCCTATAAGCTGACACGAATGTGAAGGCCATGAAGCCAAGGTGATTTATATAATCTATTTTGTATAATTGATTAATTTAAACAGAGATATGATTTGCTCCCTCTAAGCGTGATTCTTGTGAAGAAAAATTATCAAATTGGCCCTTCAAACATATATAAATAGAAGATAAAGTAGCCGAATTTTTGCAGTGTATGACATGGTGGGGGTGCTATTAATTTTAGAGATCAAACCAATGTAATAAGATAAAATATGCTGCAACATCTAGCTTACAAATTGGGATGGAGGGATTTGAATTCAGCTATGTCAGAGATATTTAGCCACTAAATTAAGCATTTAGGTTGCATGTATATGAAAACGGAAATACAAATATGAACACGGGATAATAAATTCTAATTGAAATGTCTCCTTATAAACTGAAGTATTTAGATAACACCAACATGGAAAAATAGAGAAATGAATACAAAAGAACACCTGCTAAATAAAGTGTCCATACAACATAATCAAGTATCAGTGGCATTATGGCTCATTATCCAGGTGCACAAACATCTTGCAAAAATGCTCATGTTCATTTTTATTTTATATTTGTATGTTCATACTATTCCAGTTTGTCATAAAATTTACCCCAATTTTTTATAATAATTTTTGCAAAATAAATATGTATAAAAGTCGAATAAAAATTATTGATAACAAAAAAAATTAAATAAATTTGTTAAATTTAATTTTGATGAGGTAGTTTGCATTTAAGAGAGATTTAATTTGAGAAAAATGAAGAAAAATTGAACTTCTAGCCTACTGCTTCACAAACTGCCCTCTCGCATGTTATCTTTCAATTGAGCAATTTCTGTTAGAACTTCAAGCTAGTTATCATGGGAAATTTGAGCTGGATTTTCACTTAATATGGGCTGAATTAATTAGACTTTCTAAAAAAAATAATTTACAGGCTAGTTTACATTAAAATGTCATACTTTTTTCATTAATTACATGTCGTCCTTTCTATTTTCAACTATAACCTTTTTTTTCTTTTTTAATTTTGGCCATTTTATCTTTGTTCCATTTTTTTTCTTTTGTTGCAAAATTTTTTTATTTGAATTGGTTATCTTATTATTGGTTTCTTTTGATTTTTATTTTCTTCTTATTTTTTTCTTTTTATTTTCTCTTTTTTTTAAAAATTTTATTTTTATTTTCTTCTTATTTTTTTATTCTTTCATTTTTTTGTCCTTTTTATTTTATTTTATTTTTTTCTTTTTCATTTCTTTTTTTTCTTTGCTTATTTTTTCTCTTTATTTTTCACTCTTTTTTTTTAATTTTATTTTTTATTTATTGTTTTCTTATTTCCTATTATCCATATCTTTTATTTTTTATTTTCTTTCTTTCTCTTTTTTTTTTTATTTTTTCTTATTATCTATTATCCTTATTTTGAATTTTGAATTTATCCTTATATTTTTTTAAACTTTCTCTCTTTTTTGTTTATTTTTATTTCTCATTTTTTTCTTATTTTCTGTTATCCTTAAATTTTTCAATTTTTTATTTTTTATTTTTATTCTTAATTTTATATTTTTAGTTTTGATTTTGGATATATATATATATATATATATATATATATATATATATATATATATATATATGGAAAATAAAACAAATTATACAAATAATAAAATAGAAATAAATGAAAAAAATTTCAAGTTTCATGTATTTGAAAAAAATGGGCTCTTGAATTCAAATTAATTGATATCCGTATATAAATTATTTTTATTTATTTTTTATTTTGATTAATTGAATACAATTATATTTGAAATTTATTATTTAAGGCCAACTATATATATATATATATATATATATATATATATATATATATATATATATATATATATAGGCTGATATTATTTTATTCATTTTATACATGGAAAATAAACCAAATTATACAGATAATAAAATAGAAATAAATGAAAAAAAATTTCAAGTTTCATGTATTTGAGAAAAAGGGCTCTTAGATTCAAATTAATTGATATCCATATATAAATTATTTTTATTTTGATTAATTAAATACAATTATATTTGAAATTTATTATTCAAGGCCAACTATTTCTTTGATAATTTTTCTAACAATAAATACTTATTCAAATTATTATATTCAGATAGTGTTGTGAGTTTCAAATAGTGTTTTGAGTTTCAAATAGTGTTTTAAGTTTTAAATACGAATAATTTTCAAAAATATACTTTTGGTTGGAGGAAAATATTTGAATAATATTAAATAATATATTATTTTAGTATCTAGTACGATTTTGAAGTTTCACATACATATTATATTTAGGTATTAATGAGATTGGAATACTGTTTTTAATTTTCAAATACTGTTTGAATTTCAAATACTTAAAATATTCAGATAATATAATATTTTGATTGTATTATATACGAATAATATTCAGAAAATATACTATTTTTAAATATCATTCTTATTATTTCCAAAGCTTGTTGCATAAAAAATTTTCAATTAATAATTTTTGTTAATTTTTTTAATCACAATTGGACAATATAGACCCAACTTTTTTTTGAATAAAATATAAATTTTATTTTTTTCAATAATAATACACTAATCTAAAATATAAAAAATGTTAGAGATACTAATTTCTAGCCACAAAATTTGTACTTAATTTATGCTTGGAATGAGAGCTTTTGATACATTTTTTTTTAAAAAGGATGAAATACCTTCACCAAATTTGTTCTCACGATATTACATTATTAATTAAAAATAGTTGAAATAATAATTCCAAATTAAACTAATCTAATATATCGACTGATTAATGTAATATACTATTTTTTTTAAGTATCGGATGCTATTTTGAATTTTTAAATACATATAATATTCATATCGTATTCTATATTTATTAGTTTGAGATATTATTTTTAATTTTCAGATACTGTTTTGAGTTTCAAAAACTTATAATATTAAGATAATATATTGTTTTGATTATATCATATACAAATAATATTAAGAAAATATACTATTTTTAATTATTATTCTTATTATTTCTTAATAAATAATAAAGTTAATTATTATTATTATTTTGAATAATGATTTTTTTATAAATCTCCTAACAGTCATTTTAATGAAAAATTTTATTAATTTTGAGTATATACAAAAAATTTAAAAAAATAAGAAGAATGATACTTAACAATGAATTGGATAATTAAAAATTAGCTAAATATCAAAAAAATAAAATAAAAATGCGATTAAATGGCCACATAAGGAAAAGTAAATTGATTAATTCTTTATTGGGTTTGTGAACAAAATATTCATTTTCAAAAATAAGACAAACAAACTAATAAGCAAAGCAGCTAAACTGTTCAAGTCTATATTTTTTTAAAGATTGGGCTGATTGAAATGGGCATTTCCAAATTCTAAATTACAGTCTCTACATAAATTCAAATAGAAGAATTTTGTACATTTGTTTACTAGGAGCTATCACTTGGACAAATTATCAAATAGATAGAGTGCATGTGAGCCATAGGCACACCAGCTTCTCCATCGTACGGTTGGAAGTCATTTCCTAAAAAATTAAAGATTTGAGTAAAGATGTCCATTCATTAAAAATTAAAGATATACCTTGATGAATAAATAATATAAATTAAAATATTATCGAGTATTAAAATGTCACTTCCCAAATCGGAAATCATGACCGACGCTAGGGAACGAAAATTCTTTCAAATCCAGAATCCATAGCAAGCCTAAGAAAATAAAAGCATGCAATAAATAAATAAATAAAATACAGCATAATTAAAAATTAAATCAATATATAAATAAATATTCATGTCATATCATAAAAATAAAATATTCGCATATAATATTCAAAGAAAGGTTTTTGAAATAACAATCAACATTGTACAAATACAAAGTACGACTACTACTGCAGTTTTCTAGAGTACAATAAAAATTAAGTAAGTAATTTACATAGACAAGCCAGGGCAAAAGAAGACTAGCGGATGGACCTACTACTAAGGTCTGAGGAAGAAGAATCTCTTGAAAAATCAATAATTGAGGGGAGTCAGACCTCACTGAGTGAATTATTATATTATATATACATGCATCTCCTAATGTCATATGCAATCAATCATCAGTATATATATATATATATATATATATATATACACAGACATTTCACACAGATGCTAAAATCACTTTATATATAAATGTTCAAAAACATTTGTTTTATTGAAGGATCAAATAGAATCCTATTTAATCGCAACCTCAATCAATAATATCTCTCTAGCCATATAGGCTCACTTAATTCCAAATTAATTCACTTATTCTATTTTGGATAGTAGATTGGCCCACAGACACTAAGTCAATCGAGTTTTAGTAGTCTCACTGTCAGTGTGATTGACCCTAAGACACTAAGTCAATGGAGAGCTTCAGCAACCACACTATTCAATCACATCAATGTCAAATCAGTCAATCAATCATATATCACCTCAAGTGATTCACAACTCAACCTTAAATCTATCGCACCAGTATGTACATGGTCCTAGTGCTGCTCACTAGGTAACACGTTCTATTGATATCCTTCAATTAAAATTAAAATACAAATGGGAAAATAAATAATGCATAATAACATTCATAATAACAAAATAAACTATATATATACCAGAAATATACCTAAAATAAACTAAGTATATTTCAAGTATATATATGTTAAATAAATTCGAAATCAATCATAAAAATATGCCAAATAAAACCAATAATATACTAAAAACATGCTAAGTTTACATAAAAAATATAACATGTATTTATTTTAACATATATCAAAAATATACTAAAAATATACCTAACATATACTAAACATTTAATAAAACAATTCATGAATAAATACATATTAAAACATGAATATTTTAAATCATGCATCCTAAAGGTGATGTATATATAAGATAATAACTTACAATGTTGCGCTCCATGAGGTTGGCTCGACTGGCTTGGTCCAATAGGCCTCGGTCTCGGCGTAACTAGAAAATAAAATAATAATGAATCAGAATAAATTCCTAACTTATACTTCCAAAAAAGACCTCGATCTAAGATTACGAAAACTTAGACAAAATCAAAAAATTAGTATCGACCCAACGTCACGTTTTATGAGAATTTCTACCAAAAATTCGGCAAAATCACCTTTATAAACGGACATCTCTCTACTAGAAAGTAGAGCCGATCTTGCAAGAAAAATATACTTCTATAACTCACAAAGCTCAACACCTCAAGTTGGGATCCTGAGGTGCACAATTCCCCAACTGAGATTCACAATTCACCAATAATCAAATATTTATAATAATATTTTAAAAATCATAAAATTCACAAATATCAATAAAACACCAAAATATAATATATTTAAACATTAAAACACTAAATATAATTATTTCTCCACAATTAAATAAAAATCTTAAATAATAATATAATATTATCAAAAATCCAATTTCTTAATTATTTAGCACCTTTATATACTCAAATAACTTAATTATATAATAAAAGTAATTAAAAATCCATTTAATCACCATATACTATTTGAATATAATTTCAAAAATTAGTATTAATTAGTTAAAAATAGTAAATAATTTATAAAAATCATTTTAATATCCTATAAAATCATATAAAATATAATATTTAA
>CANTUR010000687.1:0-155000 GCA_947683625.1 Mallotus nudiflorus
ACTGAACTCCCAACTGGTAATAATCAGGCATCGCTCCCTGCCTAACTAACCTCAGCTCGATCTCCTTAGCTAGCTCAATCACAGACTCCAGAGTAAGACCTGCTGTAGGCATACCAGCAAAAGCTGAACCCAAACCAGTAACATAGGTAGTAACCGCGAAATACTGATCTCGCATCAGATCCTCAGCATATCTACCCAATCGAAGAAACTCTCGTGTATACTCCTCTACTGATCGATCTCCACGAGAAATACTAGTCAAACGGAGATGATAGCTCAAACGAAGAGGTTCTGGACAAAATCTCCTCATGAATCGCTCTCGAAACTGAGCCCAGGTCATCGTCATCATATAGGGCTGGATCATCTGAATGAACCAATCCAGAGCTGGTCCCTCAATAGACAACTCGACAATCATGATCCTCTGGTACTCGGTATGAGTAGTCCGAGTCCTAGTCTCAATCGCATGCAGAAAATCTAAAGGATCAGAAGTACCATCAAAAGCAATCCTGCCAACTCTGGCATAGAACAAAGCTGCCTCAAGGTCAGACATACCCTGCTGATAGGCAGGCTGAACAGGCTGAACAACTAGAGGAACAGGAACATCAAACTCAGGCTCAACAGGCTCCTCGTCCTGTAACTCTCTCTGCCTACGGCGACCTGCCGCTCCTCGAGGTCTACCTCTGCCACGACCTCTACGTCTAACTGGCTGCTCAGGAGGTAAAACCTCGTCCTGAAAAGACTCATCATCCTCGGCCTCAACGACTGGTGGAGCGACACGCGCTCGCCTCCTCATTCTGAAAAGACAAACGGAAAGATTCAGACAAAATAGACAATGGAGGAATAACGCTGAAAACTACAGCAAGGAATACTCATCAAGACATACTCGAACCTAATACACTGCAGTAGTCCAACAGAAAACACAACTTTAAAACTAGGGCCACAACTCACATAACTAAGCCCTGACACAGAACTCCACTCTGATACGAACTTCGCTCTGATACCAACTTTGTCACGACCCAAAACAGGGGCCATGACCGGCGCTAGGGAACGGGAATTCTTTCGAATCCGGAACCCGTAGCAAGCCTAAAAATAAAATAAAGCATGCCATAATAACAATAAAAATATAATATGCAGCGGAAATTAAAAATCATAATATCATTTTTCCATATCAACTGGATTTAAACTAAATCTCATCTCATCACATAGATGTATATAATCTTTAATACAAATCCAGTTCAATATAATACATCTCTTTAAAATAAAATACATGAAATCCAATACTTTAATTCATAACTACTGCAGTGTCTAGATAAAATAAATAAGACTCAAGTAGACAATTTACATAAAGAAGCCGGGGCGGAAGAAATCCGGCGTATCGACCTGCTACTGAGGTCTGAGGAAGTTGACTCTCCTGAAAAATAGTCAACGGAGGGGAGTCAGACCTCACTGAGTGAATTACTATAATATATATACATACACACTAAGTGATAATGCATACAGTCAACAGTATATATACTAATATGTATATATACAGGCAAATTCATACAGATGCAGAAAAATCATTTTTATATATTTTACTAAAAAATCCCAGTTTATGAAGGATCACATAGAACCCTAGAATATCGCAACCTCAGAAAATAGTGTTCAACAACACTCAAGCCATACAGGCTCACTTATTCCAAATATATCCACTTAATCCATTTGGACAGTAGACTGGCCCCGAGACACTAAGTCAACCGAGCTCCAGCAGTCTGACTGCCAGTGTGATTGGCCCCGAGACACTTGGTCAACCGAGCTCCAGCAATCACACCCACAAACCACATCTCACATATCAATAATCATATCAAACCAATATCCACAAATAGTTAGTAATATAGCCTAAAGCTATAGGCGTACCGGTACGTACTCGGTCCTAGTGCTGCCCACTAGGTAGCACGTTCTATTGATATCCTTCATTAATAATATAAATCATTCATTCACAATAAATGATGCATGAATGTAAATGAAACAACAATATAAACCATATATATACCGAAAATATACCAAACATAAACCAAGTATATTTTGAGTATATATATGTCAAATAAATCCAATCAAATCATGAATTAAACTAAAAATATATTTAAAAAACATTTTAAATATATTTTATTAACAAAAACATGTATATAATTTATTATATACCAAAAATATACCAAAAATATACTTGAATATAAATCACATTATTTATGCATATTCAGTCAAAATAAAACATGCATTTTCTAAATCATGCATCCTAAGCATATATATATAATATAGTAACTCACCTAATGCGCTCCACGAGATAGGTCCGACGGGCCTGGTCCACTAGCCCTCGGTCTCGGCGCAACTAAACAAGCAATAAATAACCGACATTAGAATAAACCTAACAGAAATCCTAGAATTCAATCTAGAGTATTTAACACAGAATCGAAAATTAGGGTTCGACTGGATATCATGTTTTACGAGAATTCTACCGAAAATTTCACAGAACCTCCCCTGTAAAACGGACATCTCTCTACTCAAAAGAGTAGAGCCGACCCTGCAAAGAAACACTCTTTGAAAAACGAGCTCAACACAATCAAAATCCCACGGTCGGACTCCAAACTACAGTCCACCGACCGGGGTCCACAAACACAGAATGATATTCCAGATACAACAAAAATATCCTTAAATCACAAAAATACATTTCATACGTAGAAATTACATAATTGACCTTGAAACACTATAAAAACCGATTAAAACTCATTTTATTAGAAAAACCGTATATTATATATATAATTGAAAATAATTCCCGAAAAATAGTTTTAATTAGTTAAAAATACTAAATAATTTGTAGAAACCATTTTTATACCTTAAATAAATATTAAAACCAATTAAATTACATTTTTAGACAATTTAGGGTAAAATTACCAAAATACCCCTATATATATAAATATACTTAAATTACTTCAAAAATTCATCAAAAATTATACAATTATCCAAAATTAACTTTCTCAACATATTTATCAATAATATCAATATTTAAACTCAATTAACCAATTAAATTCAATTTAAAACACAATTAACCTAATTTTCCAAAATCACCTAAACTTCAATAATTAAAAATAAATACTTAGAAATTCATAAAAATTCCAAAAATTTCCAAAAATTCATAAAAATTCATAATTAATTTCCGAAAATTAGAAAATAATATTAAAATATTCAAAAATACCCAAAAATCCAAACAATCTCCAAAAATTCTACAAAAATTCATACATGAAGATTAAGCTACTAGGAACAACATTTGTGAAGGAATTTTCCATGAATCAATCAATTCGAAGCTCAAAAAAATCAAAAACCCTAATAGGCTGAAATTTACAAATCGAAACCTAAGCAATTCTAGACCATTTTAGCTCAAACCAAAGCTAGAATCACACTCACCGGAGCTCAAGGAGAAGAAAGAGACCGGCGGTGTCGAAAACGGTGGCCAGAATCGACGTGATCGACGGTGGATCGATTTTCGGCTTCTCCGGCCAAAATCGATCTCCCGACGCCGGAAACGGCCTCCTTAGGCGGCGAAACTGGTCGGGGAAGATGGTGGCACACCGGACGGCACACCCACGGTGAAGGAACGGCGTAACAGACGCCCGGACGGTGAAGGAACGGTCGGAGAAGAAGAAGGAGACTCGGGGGCTAAAATGTAATTTTCCAATTCTTGTGTAATTTTGACAAATATATGTATATATATATACTTTATACTATATATTAAAATAATATTAAATTACACACATCAAATATACACCACACACATAAAAATATTAATATTTTAATAATTTATACCAAATAAAATTAATTAAATAACAATTAAAACAATTAAATACTTAATAAAATATTAGGGTATAATAAACCCTAATTAAATACATATACACACACAGGCTTTATTTAATAATTTAAAAATATGTATGAGTTCATGCAAGTCCGTAAATACATCTAAAATAATTAATAATAAATTGTTTACGTGAAAATTTCCTCGAAAATGCAAGTCCCGGGAAAATTTTACGTAAAACACTGTAAATAATATACCGTAATTAAAATAGGTTTTAAATACATATTAACTCGTAAAAATATCACATATATATTCAAAATTATTGACACTGCATATCCCGGTACAGTGTAAAAAAAATATTTTTAAAAACACGGGATATTACAGTAGAATTACAATTACAATCCCTCGGTCGGACTCCAAACTACAGTCTACTGACCGGGGTCCATAATTCACAAAACAATATAGAAATACCGAAAATGCCCTTATATCACAGAAATACATTTTATAAGTAGAAATTACATAATTAACCTTAAAACACAGTAAAAACCGATAAAAACTCATTTTATTAGTAAAATCGTATATTATATATCTAATTGAAAATAATTCACGAAAAATAGTTTTAATTAATTAAAAATACTAAATAATTTGTAGAAATCATTTTTTTACCTTAAATAATTATTAAAACCAATTAAATTACATTTTTAGCCAATTTCGTGTAAAATTACCAAAATCCCCTATATATATAAATATACTAAAATTACTCCAAAAATTCACCAAAAATAATATAATTACTCAAAATTAATTTTCTCAACATAATTCTCAATAATATCAATAAATATACCCAATTAACTAATTAATTTCAATTTAACATATAATTAACCTAATTTTCCAAAATTACCTAAACTAATAAAATTCAAAATAAATACATAGAAATTCATAAAAATTCCAAATAAATTTCTATAATTCATTTCAACACCTATATTTATCATAAAACACAATTTCATAATTTAATTAATTAATTTTCGAAAATTAGAAAATAATAATAAAATATTCATAAATACCCAAAAATCAAAATAATTCCCAAAAATTCTACAAAAATTCATACATGTAGATTAAGCTAAGGGGAACAACATTTGTTAAGGGATTTTTCATGAATCAATCAAGAAAAATTCAAAAAAAATTCGAAAACCTATTTCGGCCAAAATGGAAAAATTGAAAAACAAGGAAATCAAGGGAGTTTGAGCTCAAACCAAAGCTAGAATCAAGATCACCGTTGCTTGAGGAGTCCAAAGACATCGGAAATGCGAAGTTTGGTGGCCAGAGGAGGAAGAACCATGGAAGCTTGGATTCTCGGCCAAAAATGGCAGAAATGGAGCTGCTCGTTGCCGGAGAAGACGGTTGGGACGACGAGGCAGCAAAGGGGGACGACGAGGCAGCAAAGGAGGACGACGAGGCAGCAAAGGAGGACGACGACAAGTAGGGAAGGCACACTGACGGTCGGTGATCGGACGGCGAGGGTGAGGGGATGGGTTTCGGGGAAGAGAAGAAAACGGAAGAGAAAAGAAAAGAAATAATAAAAAAAAGATTTTTGTATATATATATATATATATATGTTAATAATAGTTTAATAATTTATAATATAGTATATTAATATAATAATTAGAAAAATTATCCACCACACACATAATTTAATATTTTAATAATTTATACACACTAAAAATATTTAAATAATATTAAAACTAATAATAAATAATAAAATATTAGGGTAATTATTTAAAACCTAGTTAAATAAAAAATACACACATATGCTTTATTTGGTACTTTAAAAAATATATGAGTTCATGCAATTATGGAAATTCATTTAAAATAATTAAATATAAATAGTTTACGTATCAATTTCCCTGAAAATGCAAGTCCCGGGAAAATTTTACGTAAAGTATTTAAAATAATATAAAATAATTAAAAATCAATTTTAATTAAATAACAAGTCATGAAATATCAATATTATATATAAGAATTATTAACACTGCATATCCCTATGCAGTATAAAAATATTTAAAAATACGGGATATTACAGTCTTCCCCCCTTACAAGAATTCATCCCCGAATTTCGGAAAGAAAAGATTACAAGATCAGGAAGGAAAGAGATACGGGTAAGAAGCTTGCATCTCGGCTTCAGTCTCCCACGTATGCTCCTCGACTCTGTTGCTACGCCACAGAACCTTGACCATCGGAATCTGCTTCGACCGCAACTGTCGAACTTGATAATCTACGATCGCCACAGGTTCTTCCACAAACGTCAAATCTTCACTCACTTCTATAATTTCAGGCTGCAACACGTGTGAAGGGTCTGAGATATACTTTCTTAGCATCGAGATATGAAATACTGGATGCACCTATGACATACTCAGAGGCAAATCCAACTGGTATGCAACAGTGCCAACTCTCTCAAGAATCTCAAACGGTCCGATATATCTCGGTGCTAACTTACCCTTCTTACCAAATCTCATCACACCCTTCATCGGAGATACCTTCAGAAAAACAAAATCTCCAACCTGAAACTCCACATCTATACGCCTAGGATCCGTATAACTCTTCTGCCTGCTAATTGTGGTCTCTAATCTGCGCTTAATCATGACGACTTTCTCTACAGCATCCTGAACCATCTCAGGTCCAGTCAAAGCTCTCTCACCAGTCTCATCCCAACTAAAAGGGGATCTACACTTCCTTCCATATAACGCCTCATATGGTGCCATACCAATACTGCTATGGTAGCTGTTATTATATGCAAACTCAATGAGTGGCAAATGATCATCCCAACTACCTCCCAAATCCAAGACACACATTCTCAACATATCTTCCAGTGTCTGGATCGTCCTCTCAGACTGACCATCTGTCTGAGGATGAAAAGTAGTACTGAAGTCCAACCTAGTGCCCATCGCTTCCTATAACTTCTGCCAAAAATGAGAAGTAAACACTGAACCTCTGTCTGACATAATGGTCACAGGTACTCCACAAAGGCACACAATATGCTTCATATACAGCTTCGCCAATCTAGCTACAGAATAGGTGGCTTTCATAGGTAAGAAATGTGCAGACTTCGTCAACCTGTCTATAATCACCCAGATGGAATCATATCCATCCTTCGAATGAGGTAAACCGACCACAAAATCCATAGCTATCCTTTCCCACTTCCACTCAGGAATAGGAAGAGGCTGAAGCTTCCCAGAAGGTTTCTGATGTTCAGCTTTAACCTGTTGACACGTCAGACACTTAGCAACATAATCAGCGACATCCTTCTTCAATCCATCCCACCAATACAAATCTCTGATATTTTGGTACATCTTAGTAACGCCCGGATGAACATTGTAGGTTGTAGAATGTGCTTCCTCTATGATCTCTTCTCTCAAATCATCCACATCAGGAACACACAATCTACCACTGATCCACAACACACCATCATCATCGAGTGTGAAATCAGTGAACTTCCCTGCTCTGACATTCTCTGTAAGCTCTTCTAGAATAGGATCTCGGCTCTGAGCTGCTTTAATCCTACCCCTCAGTACATATCGTAATTTAAACTGAGCTAGCAGTCCACCAGATCTACTAAGCTTCATCATCAGACCTTGATCCACCATCAGATGCAACTCCTGGATCAACGGTCTCCTCTCAACATTGATATGAGCAAGACTGCCTGAGGACTTTCTACTCAAGGCATCTACTACTACATTAGCCTTGCCCGGATGATATAGAATCTCATAGTCATAATCCTTTAATAGTTCCAACCATCTCCTTTGCCTCAGATTCAGATCTCTCTGCTGAAAAATGTACTTAAGGCTCTTGTGATCAGTAAATATCTCACAAGTCACCCCATACAGATAATGTCTCCAAATCTTCAAAGCAAAGATCACTGCAGCCATTTCTAGGTCATATGTGGGATAGTTTTGCTCATGCTTCTTTAACTGCCTCGAAGCATAGGCTATCACCCTACCATTTTGCATCAACACACAACCAAGGCCAACTCTAGAGGCATCACAATAGACTATGAACTTGTCCACACTATTAGGCAAAGCTAACACTGGTGATGTGGTTAATTTCTCCTTCAACAACTGAAAACTATTCTCACAAGCTTCTGACCACTCGAATCTAACATTCTTCTGAGTCAAGCGAGTCATAGGGGCTGCAATTCTGGAAAAATCCTACACAAATCGCCTATAATACCTGGCTAAACCCAGAAAACTTTGAGTCTCTATAACAGAAGTCGGTCTAGGCCACTCAGACACTGCTTCAATCTTCTGTGGATCAACCTGGATACCATCTTCATACACTATATGTCCAAGAAAAGAAACACTCTCCATCCAGAAATCACACTTCGAGATTTAGCATAAAGCTGATGATCTTTCAATGTCTGCAGTACAATCCTCAAGTGATATACATGTTCCTCCATACTCCTTGAATAAACCAGTATATCATCGATGAAGACTACCATAAACTGATCCACATACGGTCTAAATACCCTGTTCATCAAGTCCATAAAAGCTGATGGTGCATTAGTCAAACCAAAAGACATCACCAAAAACTCATAATGGCCATATTGAGTGCAGAATGTTATTTTAGGAATATCAGCTTCACTAATCTGCAGCTGATGATAACCCAACCTCAAGTTAATCTTAGAAAAGAACTGTGCACCCTGTAGCTGATTAACAAGTCATCTATCCTCGGGAGAGGATACTTGTTCTTCACTGTCACCTTATTCAGCTCTTTGTAGTCAATGCACAGTCTCAGGGTACCATCCTTCTTTTTCACAAATAGGACTGGTGCACCCCAAAGAGAAACACTAGGTCTGATAAAACCCTTATCCAACAACTCTTGCAACTACTCCTTCAACTCTTTCAACTTTGTAGGAGCCATTCTGTAGGGCGGCATAGATATAGGAGTAGTACTTGGAACCCATATATATACAGAACTCAATCTCTCTGTGAGGTGGTAAACCTGGCAACTCTTCAGGAAAAACATCAGGAAACTCATAAGCAACAGGAACATCCGTGAGTGACAACTTCTCCACTGAAGTATCCCTGACCAATGCCAAATACCCTTGACAACCTTTCCTCGACAACTTCCTAGCCGTAATAGTAGAAATAAGATTATGAGGTGCTGAACTCCTATCACCCACAAACTTAAAATCTTCTTCATCAGGAATTCTAAACATCACCTCTTTATTCCTGTAATCTACCATGGCATAGTGCTGAGATAACCAATCCATTCCCAAAATAACATCAAACTCCATCACATCCAACATAATCAAATCAGTGGGTAATTCTCTACCTCCCACAAGAACTGGACAACCAGAAAGAATAATATCGGTGTCCAAAGAATCGCTCAGAGGAGTAGCAATAGACAAAGGAAAAGCCATCCTCGAAGCTTGCCAACAAGGCTTGGAAGCAAAAACAGGAGAAACAAACGAATGTGTGGCACCCGAATCAAATAAAACCCATGCATCCAGGTAACAGACAAAAACAATACCTGCCATGACTGCATTAGATGCCTGAGCATCCTGCTGAGTAAGGTGGAAGACTCTGGCCTGTGCTCGACCGACCTGCTGACTGGTAGAAGCCTGACCAACATTTTATAAGTAGAAATTACATAATTAACCTTTAAACATAGTAAAAACCGATAAAAACTCATTTTATTTGAAAAACAGTATATTATATATATAATTGAAAATAATTTACGAAAAATAGTTTTAATTAGTTAAAAATACTAAATAAGTTTTAGAAATCATTTTTATACCTTAAATAACTATTAAAACCAATTAAATTACATTTTTAGCCAATTTAGGATAAAATTACCAAAATACCCCTATATATATAAATATACTAAAATTACTTCAAAAATTCACCAAAAATTATACAATCATCCAAAATTAATTTTCTCAACATATTTATCAATAATATCAATAATTAAACTCAATTATCCAATTAATTTCAATTAAAAACATAATTAACCCTAATTTCTCAAATTTACATAAACTCAAATAATTCAAAATAAATACTTAGAAATTCATAAAAATTCCAAATAAATTCCTATAATTCATTTCAACACCTAATTTAACCATAAAACACAATTTCATAATTTAAATAATTAATTTCCAAAAATTAGAAAATAATATTAAAATATTCAAAAATACCCAAAAATCCAAAAAATCTCCAAAAATTCCACAAAAATTCATACATGTAGATTAAGCTACTAGGATCAACATTTGTGAAGGGAGTTTTCATGAATCAATCAATTTGAAGCTCAAAAAAATCAAAAACCCTAATGTGACCGAATTGGAAAATTCGAAACCTAAGCAATTCTAGACCATTTAAGCTCAAACCAAAGCTAGAATCACACTCACCAGAGCTCAAGGAGAAGAAAGAGACCAGCGGTGTCAAAAATGGTGGCCAGAATCGTCGTCGACGACGAGGAGAAGAATTTCTATCAAAATGGAAGAAAAGGGCTGCCGGCGCCGGGGAAAGAGGCTGCTGGCGGCGGGGGACGGTTAGGAACGACAGTGGCAAGCCGGAAGGCACACCGACGATAGGTGATCGGCATAACAGACGGTGGTGAGGGGTGGTCGGGCGCTCGGGAGAAGAAGAAGAAGAAGAAAAAGAAAAAGAAAAAAAAAGAAAAAGAAAAAGAAAAAAAAGAAAAATAATAAAAAAATAATTTTAATAAAATATTTAAAAAAAATCACACCCACACATATAATTTAATAATAAATAAAATAATTAAATAACAATAAATTAATAACCAAATAATAAAATATTAGGGTAATATTAAACCCTAATTAAATAATTACATGCATAGGCTTAATTTAGTAATTTAAAAATACGTATGAGTTCATGTAAGTCCGAAAATATATTTAAAATAATTAATAATAAATTATTTACGTGAAAATTCCCCCGAAAATGCAAGTCCCAGGAAAATTTTACGTAAAGCACTGTAAATAAGACACAGTAATTAAAATAGGTTTTAAATACATATCAACTCATGAAAATATCATAATATATATACAAAAATTATTAACACTGCATATCCGGGTATAGTGTAAAAATGTTTAAAAACACGAGATATTACAGTCTTCCCCCCTTATAAGAATTCGTCCCCGAATTCCAAAAAGAAAAGATTATAGGATCAAGAAGAAAAGAGATAAGGGTAAGAAGCTCGCATCTCAGCTTCAGTCTCCCACGTATGCTCCTCGACTCTGTCGCTACGCCACAGAACCTTGACCATCGAAATTTGCTTTGAACGCAACTGTCGAACTTGATAATCAACGATCACCACAGGTTCTTCCACAAACGTCAAATCTTCACTCACTTCTACACTGTCAAGCTGCAACACGTGTGAAGGGTCTGAGATATACTTCCTCAACATCGAGATATGAAATACTGGATGCACCTGTGACATACTCGGAGGCAAATCCAACCGATATGCAACAGTGCCAACTCTTTCCAGAATCTCAAACGGTCCAATGTATCTCGGTGCTAACTTACCCTTTCTGCCAAATCTCATCACACCCTTCATCGGAGATACTTTTAGAAAAACAAAATCTCCAACCTAAAAATCCACATCTCTGCGCCTAGGACCTGCATAACTCTTCTGTCTGCTAACTGCGGTCTCTAATCTTCGCTTAATCACGGTGACTTTCTCTGTAGCATCCTGAACCATCTCAAGTCCAGTCAAAACTCTCTCACCAATCTCATCCCAACTCAATGGGGATCTACACTTCCTTCCATACAACGCCTCATACGGTGCCATGCCAATACTGCTATGGTAGCTGTTATTATATGCAAACTCAACGAGTGGCAAATGATCATCCCAGCTACCTCCCAAATCCAAGACACACATCCTCAACATATCTTCCAGTGTCTGGATCGTCCTCTCAGACTGGCCATCTGTCTGAGGATGAAAAGCATTATTGAAATCCAACCTAGTGCCCATCGCTTCCTGCAACTTCTGCCAAAAATGAGAAGTAAACACTGAACCTCTATCTGACACAATGGACACGGGTACTCCATGAAGGCATACGATATGCTTCACATACAACTTCACCAATCTAGCAATTGAATAAGTGGCTTTCACAGGCAAGAAATGTGCAGACTTCGTCAATCTATCTACAATCACCCAGATGGAGTCGTATCCATCCTTTGAACGAGGTAAACGGACCACAAAATCCATAGCTATCCTTTCCCACTTCCACTTGGGAATAGGAAGAGGCTGAAGCTTCCCAGAAGGCTTCTGATGTTCGGCTTTCACTTGCTGACACATTAGACACTTAGCAACATAATCAGCGACATCTTTCTTCAATCCGTCCCACCAGTATAAATCTCTGATACTGTGGTACATCTTAGTAACACCTGGATGAACGCTGTAGGCTGTAGAATGTGCTTCCTCTAAAATCTCCTCTCTTAAATCATCCACATCAGGAACACACAATCTACCACTGATCCACAACACACCATCATCATCGAGTGTGAAATCAGTGAACTTCCTCGCTCGAACATTCTCTGCAAGCTCTTCCAGAATAGGATCTCAGCTCTGAGCTGCTTTAATCCTATCCCTCAGTACAGATCGTACTTTAAACTGAGCTAGCAGTCCACCTGATCTTCTAAGCTTCATCATCAGACCTTAATCCACCATCAGATGCAATTCCTGGATCAATGGTTTCCTCTCAACACTAATGTGAGCAAGACTGCCTAAAGACTTTCTACTCAAGGCATCTGCTACCACATTAGCTTTACCCAGATGATATAAGATCTCGCAATCATAATCTTTCAATAGTTCCAACCATCTTCTCTTCCTCAAATTCAAATCTCTCTGTTGAAAAATGTACTTAAGGCTCTTGTGATCAGTAAATATCTCACAAGTCACCCCATATAGATAATGTCTCCAAATCTTCAAAGCAAAGATCACTGCAGCCATCTCAAGGTCATGTGTAGGATAGTTCTGCTCATGCTTCTTCAACTGCCTCGAAGCATAGGCTATCACCCTTCCATTCTGCATCAGCACACAACCAAGACCAATTCTAGAGGCATCACAGTAAACTATGAACTTGTCCACACTATTAGGCAAAGCTAATACTGGTGCTGTGGTCAACTTCTCCTTCAATAACTGAAAACTGTTCTCACAAGCTGCTGACCACTTGAATCTAACATTCTTTTGAGTCAAGCGAGTCATAGGGGCTGCTATCCTGGAAAAATCCTGCACAAACCGCCTATTATACCCGGCTAAACCTAGAAAACTCCGAATCTCTGTGACATAAGTAGGTCTAGGCCATTCAGATACTGCCTCAATCTTTGTGGATCAACTTGAATACCTTCTTTAGACACTACGTGTCCAAGAAAAGAAACACTCTCCATCCAGAAATCACACTTCGAGAATTTAGCATAAAGTTGTTGATCTCTCAATGTCTGTAGTACAATCCTCAAGTGATATACATGCTCCTCCATACTCCTTGAATATACCAGTATATCATTAATGAAGACTACTACAAACTGATCCACATACGGTCTGAATACCCTATTCATCAGATCCATAAAAGCTGCTGGTGCATTAGTCAAACCAAAAGACATCACCAGAAACTCATAATGACCATATCGAGTGCGGAACGCTGTCTTAGGAATATCAGATTCACTAATCCGCCACTGATGATAACCCGACCTCAAGTCAACCTTATAAAAGAATTACGCACCCTGAAGTTGGTCAAACAAATCATCTATCCTCGGGAGAGGATACTTGTTCTTCATTGTCACCTTATTCAGCTCTCTGTAGTCAATGCACAGTCTTAGGGTACCATCCTTCTTCTTCACAAACAAGACTGGTGCACCCCAAGGAGAAACACTAGGTCTGATAAAACCTTTATCCAACAACTCTTGCAACTATTGCTTCAACTCTTTTAACTCTGCAGGAGCCATACGATAGGGTGGCATAGATATAGGAGTAGTACCTGGTACCACATCTATACAGAACTCAATCTCTCTGTGAGGTGGTAAACTTGGCAACTCCTCGGGAAAAACATCAGGAAACTCACAAGCAACAGGAACATCTGTGAGTAACAACTTCTCCACTGACGTATCCCTGACCAATGCCAAATATCCCTGACAACCTTTCTTTAATAACTTCCTAGCTGTAATAGCAGAAATAAGATTCTAAGGTGCTGAACTCCTATCACCCACAAACTTAAAATCTTCTTCACCAGGAATTCTGAACGTCACCTCTTTATTCCTGCAATCTACCACGGCATAGTGCTGAGATAACCAATCCATTCCCAGAATAACATCAAACTCCATCACATCCAACAAAATCAAATTAGCGGGTAATTCTCTATCTCCCACGAGAACTAGACAACCAAAAAGAACAATATCGGTGTCCAAAGAATCGCTCAGAGGAGTGGCAACAGACAAAGGAAAAGCCATCATTGAAGCTTGCCAACAAGATTTAGAAGCAAAAACAGGAGAAACAAATGAATGTGTGGCACCCGGATCAAACAAAACCCATGCATCTAGGTAACAAACAGAAACAATACCTGCCACGACTGCATTAGATGCCTGAGCATCCTGCTGAGTGAGATGGAAAACTCTGGCCTGACCTCGACCTCCCTGCTGACTGGTAGAAGCCTGGCCAACACCTATGGCACCTCCTTTAGTACCTCTACCACGACTCTGCTGTGGACCAAATTGAGTGGAACTCTGATGCTGAGCTGGTGGTAATTGAAATGGCACGGGTGCAGCACTAACAATCAACTACTGTGGGAATCGCGGAATCTGCTGCTGATGATACCCAGAATAAGGACACAATCTAGCAAAATGTCCTGTCTGCCCGCATCTGAAGCATGTCAGTGGTGTCAGATAACACGGTCCCTGATGGACTCTACCACAAGTCTGGCAAACACTGGCCGTTGATCCAGAACTACGACCACTGCTGCTGCTCGAAGCACCTGACCCAAATCTGAATGATCTACACTGACCTCCACGGCCATGTCTACTACTCTGATGCACTCGCTGCTGCTGTCTCTGACTCTGCTGAGTCGGACCTCGCTGCTGACTACTCGATCCAACATGAAAACTCGAATACGGAGTAGCCTGCAATCCACTCGACTGAACTCCTAGCTGGTAATAATCAGGCATCACTCCCTGCCTAACTAGCCTCAGCTCAATCTCCTTAGCTAACTCAATCATAGACTCCAGAGTAAGGCCTGTTGTAGGCATACCAATAAAAGTTGAACCCAAACCAGTGACATACGTAGTAACCGTGAAATACTGATCTCGCATCAGATCCTCAGCATATCTACCCAGATGAAGAAACTCTCGGGTATACTCCTCTACAGATCGATCTCCACGAGAAATACTGGTCAAACAAAGATGATAGCTCAAACGAAGAGGCTCTGGACAGAATCTCCTCATAAATCGCTCTCGGAACTGAGCCCAGGTCATCATCATCATATAGGGCTGGATCATCTGAATGAACCAATCTAAGGTTGGTCCTTTAATAGATAACTCAACGATCATGATCCGCTGGTACTCGATGTGAGCAGTCCGAGTCCTAGTCTCGATCGCATGCAGAAAATCTAACGGATCGGAAGTACCATCAAACGTAATCCTGCCAACTCGGGCATAGAACAAAACTGCCTCAGGGTCAAACATACCCTGCTGATAGGCAGGTTGAACGGGCTGAACAACTGGAGGAACAGGAACATCAAACTCAGGCTCAACAGGCTCCTCATCCTGTAACTCTCTCTGCCTACGGCGACCTGTCGCTCCTCGAGGTCTACCTCTACCACGACCTCTACGTCTAACTGGCTGCTCAGGAGGTAAAACCTCATCCTGGAAAAGACTCATCATCCTCGGCCTCAACGACCGGTGGAGCGACACGCGCTCGCCTCCTCATACTGAAAAGTCAAACGGAAAGATTCAGATAAAACAAACAACGGAGGAATAACGCTGAAAACTAAGCAAGGAATACTTATCAAGACATACTCAAACCTAATTCACTGCAGTAGTTCAACAGAAAACACAACTCTGAAAACTAGGGCCACAACTCACATAACTAAGCCCTGACACAGAACTCCGCTCTGATACCAACTTTGTCACGACCCAAAATAGGGGCCATGACCGGCGCTAGGGAACGAAAATTCTTTCGAATTCGGAACCCGTAGCAAGCCTAAAAATAAAATAAAACATGCAATAATAACAATAACAATATTATATGCAGCGAAAATAAAAATCATAAATATAATAATAACATTCTCATCACTGGATTTAAATTAAATCTCATCTCATCACATATATATATAAAATCTTTCAGTACAAATCCAGTTTCAATATAATACATCTCTTTAAATAAAATAGATGAAATCCCACATTTTAATTCACAACTACTGCAGTGTCTAGATTATAAAAATAAGACTCAAGTAAGTAGTTTACACAAAGAAGCCGGTGCAGAAGAAATCCAGCGTATCGACCTGCTACTGAGGTCTGAAGATGTTAACTCTCCTGAAAAATTGTCAACGGAGGGGAGTCAGACCTCACTGAGTAAATTACTATAATATATATACATACACACTAAATGACAATGCATACAATCAACAGTATATATATATCTAATATATATATAGGAAAATACACACAGATGCAATAAAATCATTTTATATATAGTATCTGAAAATCATCTTTTATGAAGGATCAAATAGAACCCTATGATATCGAAAACCTCAGATAGTGTTAGACAACACTCTAGCCACACAGGCTCACTTAATCCAAATATATCCACTTAATCCATTTGGACAGTAGACTGGCCCCGAGACACTAAGTCAACCAAGCTCCAGCAGTCTGACTGCCAGTGTGATTGGCCCCGAGACACTTGGTCAACCGAGCTCCAGCAATCACACCCTCAAACCATATCTCACACGTTAAATAATCATATTCAATCAATATCCACAAATAGGTTAGTAATATAGCCTAAATACTATAGACGTACCGGTACGTACTCGGTCCTAGTGCTGCCCACTAGGTAGCACGTTCTATCGATATCCTTCATCAATAATATAAATCATTCATTCACAAAAATAAATGATGCATGAATTTAAATGAAATAACAATATAAACCATATATATACTGGAAATATAACAAAAGTAAACCAGGTATATTTCGAGTATATATATGTCAAATGAATTCAATCAAATTATAAATTAAGCTAGAAATATATTTAAAAACATTTTAAATATAATTTATTAACAAAACATGCATATAATTTAATATATACCAAAAATAAACTAAAAATAAACCAAAATATACTTAAATACAAATCACATTATTTTTGCATTTTAATCAAAATAAAACATATATTTCTAAATCATGCATCCTAAGCATATATATATAGTATAGTAACTCACCTAGTGCGCTCCACGAGACGGGTCCGACGGGCCTGGTCCACTAGCCCTCGGTCTCGGCGCAACTAAAAAAATAAATAATGACAGACATTAGAATAAACCTAATAGAAATCCTAGAATTCGATCTAGAGTATTAAACATAGAATCGATATCAGGGTTCGACCGGATATCACGTTTTACGAGAATTCTATCAAAAATTCGGTAGAACCTCCTCTATAAAACGGACATCTCTCTACTCAAAAGAGTAGAACCGACCCTGCAAAGAAATACACTTTGAAAAATAGACTCAACCACTCAACCACAACCCCTCGGTCGGACTCCAAACTACAGTCTACCGACCGGGGTTCACAAACACAGAACAATTCCAGAAATACCAAAAATATCCTTATAACATAAAAATACATTTTATAAGTAGAAATTACATAATTAACCTTTAAACACAGTAAAAACTGATAAAAACTCATTTTATTTGAAAAACTGTATATTATATATATAATTGAAAATAATTTACGAAAAATAGTTTTCATTAGTTAAAAATACTAAATAATTTGTAGAAATCATTTTTTATACCTTAAATAACTATTAAAACCAATTAAATTACATTTTTAGCCAATTTAGGGTAAAATTACCAAAATACCCCTATATATATAAATATACTAAAATTACTTCAAAAATTCACCAAAAATTATACAATCATCCAAAATTAATTTTCTCAACATATTTATCAATAATATCAATAATTAAACTCAATTATCCAATTAAGTTCAATTAAAAACACAATTAACCCTAATTTCTCAAATTTACATAAACTCAAATAATTCAAAATAAATACTTAGAAATTCATAAAAATTACAAATAAATTCCTATAATTCATTTCAACACCTAATTTAACCATAAAACACAATTTCATAATTTAAATAATTAATTTCCAAAAATTAGAAAATAATATTAAAATATTCAACAATACCCAAAAATCCAAAAAATCTCCAAAATTTCCAAAAAAATTCATAAATGTAGATTAAGCTACTAGGATCAACATTTGTGAAGGGAGTTTTCATGAATCAATCAATTTGAAGCTCAAAAAAATCAAAAACCCTAATGTGACCGAATTGGAAAATTCGAAACCTAAGCAAATCTATACCATTTAAGCTCAAACCAAAGCTAGAATCATACTCACCAGAGCTCAAGGAGAAGATAGAGACCAGCGGTGTCGAAAATGGTGGCCGGAATCGTCATCAACGACGAGGAGAAGAATTTCAACCAAAATGGAAGAAAAGGGCTGCCGACGCCGGGGAAGGAGGCTACTGGCGGCGGGGGACGGCTGGGAACGACGGTGGCAAGCCGGGAGGCACACCGATGGTAGGTGATCGGCATGACAGACGGTGGTGAGGGGTGGTCGGGCGCTCGGGAGAAGAAGAAAGAAGAAGAAGAAAAAGAAAAAGAAAGAAAAGAAAAAGAAAAGAAAAAGAAAAAAGAAAAAGAAAAATAATAAAAAAATAATTTTAATAAAATATTTAAAAAAAATCACACCCACACATATAATTTAATATTTTAATAATTTAATAATAAATAAAATAATTAAATAACAATAAATTAATAAACAAATAATAAAATATTTGGGTAATATTAAACCCTAATTAAATAATTACATGCATAGGCTTAATTTAGTAATTTAAAAATACGTATGAGTTCATGCAAGTCCGAAAATATATTTAAAATAATTAATAATAAATTATTTACGTGAAAATTTTCCCGAAAATGCAAGTCCCGGGAAAATTTTACGTAAAGCATTGTAAATAAGACATAGTAATTTAAAATAGGTTTTAAATACATATCAACTCATGAAAATATCATAATATATATACAAAAATTATTAACACTGCATATCCCAGTACAGTGTAAAAATATTTAAAAACACGAGATATTACAATAATTGGCCTCGAAACACTAGGTTAACCGAGCTCTAACAACCACACTACTCAATCACATCAATTCTCAATAATTGATCATTCAAATATTACCTTAAATGATATAATAATTCAACCCTAAAATCTATCGCACCGGTACGTACTCGGTCCTAGTGCAACCCACTAGATAGCATGTTCTATCGATATTCTTCAATAAAGCCATGTATAAATATTGAAAATAATAAAATGCACAATTAATATAAAAATGGCATACGATATACATGAATATACTGAAAATATATCAAAAGTATACTAAAAATATACCAAATTATATAACATACATATATCCAAATAAACCCTAAATATACCAAAGATATATTAAGTGTATATTGAAAATATACAAGCATATATATCGAAATATACTAAAAATAAACCGAAAATATACCAAATCATTTAATAAATTAAATCACTTTTAAACATATAATGAAAATGTAAAATCCTTAATCATGCATCCTAAATGCAATGCATATATAGTATAATAACTCACATGTTTGCACTTCTTGAGACTGATTGGACGGGCCTGGTTCGATAGGCCTCGATCTTGGACATGACTAGAAAAATAAATAATCACAAAAATTAGAATATAATCTAACTAAATATTCTAAGAATTTCTAAAAGAAGACTCTAACAAAGGATTGGAAACTCAAACAAACACAGAATTTCAGGATTGACCCGATGTCACGTTTTATAAGAATTTTACCCCAAAAATCAGTAGAATCTCCTCTGTAAAACAGACATCTCTCTACTAAAAAATGGAGATGGTCTTGCAAGAAAACACACTTCTAGAATCCATAAGGCTCAACACCTAAGGTTGGGACCCAAACTACACAATTCCCAACCAAGGTTCACAAATTCACCAAAAATACAAATAAAATCATAAATATATAAAAAAATAATTAAATTCCATAAATATCTTCAAAACACCTGTCACGACCCAAAACAGGGGCCATGACCGGCGCTAGGGAACGGGAATTCTTTCGAATCCAGAACCCATAGCAAGCCTAAAAATAAAATAAACATGCAATAATAATAATAATATATAATGCAACAGAAATAAAAATCATAAATATCATAATAACAATTTCACCAACTGGATTTAAATCAAATCTCATCTCATATATATAAATCTTTTAATACAAATCCAATTTCAAATAATACAATATCTCACATAAATAAAATACATAAAATCCCACGATTTAATTCACAACTACTGCAGTGTCTAGATTATAAAAATAAGACTCAAGTAAGTAATTTACACAAAGAAGCTGGGGCGGAAGAAATCCGACGTACAGGCCTGCTACTGAGGTCTGAAGATGTTGACTCTCCTGAAAAATAGTCAACGGAGGGGAGTCAGACCTCACTGAGTGAATTACTATAATATATATACATGCATACTAAATGACAATGCATGCAATCAACAGTATATATATAATATGTATATATACAGGCAAATACACACAGATGCAATAAAATCATTTTATATATATTTTTCATTAAAAATCACAGTTCATGAAGGATCTAATAGAACCCTATGATATAGAAAACCTCAGACAGTGTTAGACACACTCTAGCCATACAGGCTCACTTAATCCAAATATATCCACTTAATCCGTTTGAACAGTAGACTGGCCCCGAGACACTAAGTCAACCGAGCTTCAGCAGTCTGACTGCCAGTGTGATTGGCCTCGAGACACTTGGTCAACCAAGCTCCAGCAATCACACCTCCAAACCATATTTCACACATCAAATAAATCAATTCCAATCAATATCCACAAATGGTTAGTAATATAGCCTAAATGCTATAAGCGCACCAGTACGTACTCGGTCCTAGTGCTTGCCCACTAGGTAGCACATTTTATCGATATCCTTCATTAATAAATATAAAACATTCATTCACAAATAAATGATGCATGAATTTGAAATAAATAGTAACATAAACCATATATATACTGGAAATATACCAAAAGTAAACCAGGTATATTTCGAGTATATATACGTCAAATAAATCCAATCAAATTATAAATTAAGCTAGAAATATATTTAAACACATTTAAATATAATCTATTAATAAAACATGCATATAATTTAATATATACCAAAAGTAAAATAAAAATAAACTAAGGATATACTTAAATACAAATCACATTATTTATGCATTTTAATCAAAATAAAACATATATTTCTTAATCATCCTAAAGCATATATATATAGTATAGTAACTCACCCTAGTGCGCTCCACGAGACGGGTCCGACGGGCCTGGTCTACTAGCCCTCGGTCTCGGCGCAACTAAACAAGCAAATAACGACAACATTAGAATAAACCTAACAGAAATCCTAGAATTCGATCTAGAGTATTAAACATAGAATTGATATCAGGGTTCGACCGGATATCACGTTTTACGAGAATTCTATCAAAAATCCGGCAGAACCTCCCCTGTAAAATGGACATCTCTCTACTCAAAAGAGTAGAGCCGACCCTGCAAGGAAATACACTTCGAAAAACTACATAGAGCACAATCAAAATCCCACGGTCGGACTCCAAACTACAGTCTACCGACCGGGGTTCACAAACACAGAACAATTCCAGAAATACCAAAAATATCCTTATAACATAAAAATACATTTTATAAGTAGAAATTACATAATTAACCTTTAAACACAGTAAAAACTGATAAAAACTCATTTTATTTGAAAAACCGTATATTATATATATAATTGAAAATAATTTACGAAAAATAGTTTTCATTAGTTAAAAATACTAAATAATTTGTAGAAATCATTTTTATACCTTAAATAACTATTAAAACCAATTAAATTACATTTTTAGCCAATTTAGGGTAAAATTACCAAAAATACCCCTATATATATAAATATACTAAAATTCATTCAAAAATTCACTAAAAATAGTATAATTATCCAAAATTAATTTTCTCAACATATTTATCAATAATATCAATAATTAAACTCAATTATCCAATTAATTTCAATTAAAAACATAATTAACCCTAATTTCTCAAATTTACATAAACTTCAATAATTCAAAATAAATACTTAGAAATTCATAAAATTCCAAATAAATTCCTATAATTCATTTCAACACCTAATTTAAACCATAAAACACAATTTCATAATTTATTTAATTAATTTCCGAAAATTAGAAAATAATATTAAAATATTCAAAATACCCAAAAATCCAAAAAATCTCCAAAAATTCCACAAAAATTCATACATGTATATTAAGCTACTAGGATCAACATTTGTGAAGGGAGTTTTCATGAATCAATCAATTTGAAGCTCAAAAAAATCAAAAACCCTAATGTGACCGAAATCAAAAATTCGAAACCTAAGCAAATCTAGACCATTTAAGCTCAAACCAAAGCTAGAATTACACTCACCGGAGCTCAAGGAGAAGAAAGAGACTGGTGGTGTCAAAAATGGTGGCCAAAATCGTCGTGATCGACGGTTGAAGGAAATTCGGCTTCTCCGGCCAAAATCCACTTCCAGACGCCGGAAACGGCTACCACAGGCTGCGGAAGAGGCTGAGGAAGGAGGTGGCACACCGGACGGCACACCAACGGCAAGGGAATGGGACGGCAGCGACCGGAACGATGAGGGAAGGTGATCGGGGAAGAAGGAGATAGTCGGGGGGCAAAATGGTAATTTTCCAAAAACTTGATTTTGACATATAATGTGTATATATATATACTTTATACTATATAATAAAATAATATTATATGCACATATTAAATATACACCACACACATAAAATTTAATATTTTAATAATTTATACTAAATAAAAATAATTAAATAACAATATAACTAATAAACAATTAATAAATTATTAGGGTAATATTAATTAAACCATAATTAAATAAATAAGTAGACATAGGCTTTATTTAGTATTTTAAAAATACGTATGAGTTCATGCAAGTCTGAAAATATATTTAAAATAATTAATAATAAATTATTTACGTGAAAATTTCCCCGAAAATGCGAGTCCCGGGAAAATTTTATGTAAAGCACTGTAAATAATAAAAAATAATTAAAATAGGTTTTAAATACATATCAACTCGTAAAAATATCATAATATATATATGAAAATTATTAACACTGCATATCCCCGGTATAGTGTAAAAATATTTAAAAACACGGGATATTATAGTCTTCCCCCCTTACAAGAATTCGTCCCCGAATTCCAGAAAACATAATTAAGAAGGAAAGAGATACGGGTAAGAAGCTCGCATCTTAGCTTCAGTCTCCCACGTATGCTCCTTGACTCTATCACTATGCCACAGAACCTTGACCATCGGAATCTACTTCGAACGCAACTGTCGAACTTAATAATCTACGATCGCCATAGGTTCTTCCACAAACGTCAAATCTTCACTCACTTCTACACTTTCAGGCTGTAACACGTGTGAAGGGTCTGAGATATACTTCCTTAACATCGAGATATGAAATACTGGATGCACCTGTGACATACTCGGAGGCAAATCCAACCGATATGCAATAGTGCGAACTCTCTCCAGAATCTCAAACGATCCAATGTATCTTGGTGCTAACTTATCCTTCCTGCCAAATCTCATCACACCCTTCATCGAAGATACCTTCAGAAAAATGAAATCTCCAACCTGAAACTTGTAATATCCCGTGTTTTTAAATATTTTTACACTGTATCGGGATATGCGGTGTTAATAATTTTTGTATATATATTATGATATTTTCATGAGTTGATATGTATTTAAAACCTATTTTTAATTATTGTGTATTATTTACAGTGCTTTACGTAAAATTTTCCCGGGACTTGCATTTTCGGGGAAATTTTCACGTAAATAATTTATTATTAATTATTTTAAATATATTTTCGAACTTGCATGAACTCATACGTATTTTTAAAATACTAAATAAAGCCTATGTGTACTTATTTATTTAATTATGGTTTAATTAATATTATCCTAATATTTTATCAATTAATTAATTATTTTATTATTATTTAATTATTTTTATTAATATTAAATTTTAAGATATTAAATATTAAGTGTGTGGTGTATAATTAATGTGTGTAATTTAATATTATTTTAATATATAGTATAAAGTATATATATATATATATACATATAATATATCAAAAATCAAACTTTTGGAAAAATTACCATTTGCCCCCGATTTCTCCTTCTTCCCCGATCTTCACCCTCACCGTCGTCCGATGCCTGCAACTGCCGATTTCTCGCCGTTGGTGTGCCACCACCTTCCCCAGCCTTCCTCGCCGCCTGTAGCAGCCATTTTCGGCATCTGGAGGTCGATTTTTGGCCGGAAGCCGAGAGTTTGCATTTCCTTCTTCCCTCACAACTTCAGCCACCGTTTTTGACACCGTTGGTATCTTTCTTCTCCTTGAGCTCCAGTGAGTGTGATTCTAGCTTTGGTTTGAGTTGAATTGGTCTTGATTTGCTTAGGTTTCGAATTTTCAATTTCGGCCATATTAGGGTTTTTGATTTTTTTTGAGCTTTGAATTGATTGATTGATGAAAAATCCCTTCACTAATATTGATCCTAGCAGCTTAATCTACATTTGTTAATTTTTTTGGAATTTTTTTGAGATTTTTTTGGATTTTTGGGTATTTTTGAATATTTTAATATTATTTTCTAATTTTTGGAAATTAATTATTTAAATTATGAAATTGTGTTTTATGGTTAAATTAGGTGTTGAAATGAATTATAGGAATTTATTTGGAATTTTTATGAATTTCTATGTATTTATTTGAATTATTGAAGTTTATGTAATTTTGGGAAATTAGGGTTAATTGTGTTTTAAATTGAAATTAATTGGTTAATTGAGTTTAATTATTGATAAATATGTTGAGAAAATTAATTTTGGATAATTGTATAATTTTTGGTGAATTTTTGAAGTAATTTTAGTATATTTATATATATAGGGGTATTTTGGTAATTTTACCGTAAATTGGCTAAAAATGTAATTTAATTGGTTTTAATAGTTATTTAAGGTATAAAAATGATTTCTACACATTATTTAGTATTTTTAACTAATTAAAACTATTTTTCGTAAATTATTTTCAATTATATATATAATATACGGTTTTTCTAATAAAATGAGTTTTTATCGGTTTTTACAGTGTTTTAAGGTTAATTATGTAATTTCTACGTATAAAATGAATTTCTATGTTATAAGGGTATTTTTGGTATTTTCAGAAATTTTTTTGTGTTTGTGGACCCCGATCGGTGGACTGTAGTTTGGAGTCCGACCGTGGGATTTTGATTGTGCTCTGTGTAGTTTTTCGAAGTGTATTTCCTTGCAGGGTCGGCTCTACTCTTTTGAGTAGAGAGATGTCCATTTTACAGGGGAGGTTCTATCGAATTTTTGATAGAATTCTCGTAAAACGTGATGTCCGGTCGATCCCTAATTCTGTTTTTATGATTAATATTCTAGATCGAGTTCTAGGATTTTCTGTTAGGTTTATTCTGATTTCTGTCGTTATTATTTGTCTAGTTGCGCCGAGACCGAGGCCTAGTGGAGCAGGCCCGTCGAACCCATCTCGTGGAGCGCACTAAGTGTGAGTTGCTATTTTATATATATATGCTTAGGATGCATGATTTAGAAATGCATGTTTTATTTTGATTAAATATGCATAAATAATTTGATTATTACTTAAGTTTATATTTAGTTGATTTTGGTTTATTTTTGGTATATATCAAATTATATGCATGTTTTGTTAATAAATTATATTTAAAATGTTTTTAAATATATTTCTAGCTTAATTTATAATTTGATTGGATTTATTTGACGTATATATACTCAAAATATACCTGGTTTACTTTTGGTATATTTTCGGTATATATATATGGTTTATATTGTTATTTTATTTAAATTCATGCATCATTTATTTGTGAATGGATGTTTTATATTTATTGATGAAGGATATCAATAGAACGTGCTACCTAGTGGGCAGCACTAGGACCGAGTACGTACCGGTGCGCTTATAGCATTTAGGCTATATTACTAACCTATTTGTGGATATTGATTGGAATTGATTTATCTGATGTGTGATGTGATTTGGGTGTGATTGCTGGAGCTCGGTTGACCAAGTGTCTCGGGGCCAATCACACTGGCAGTCAGACTGTTGGAGCTCGGTTGACTTAGTGTCTCGGGGCCAGTCTACTGTCCAAATGGATTAAGTGGATATATTTTGGAATAAGTGAGCCTATATGGCTAGAGTGTTATCTAACACTGTTTTCGGAATTGCAATATTCTAGGGTTCTAGGTGATCCTTCATAAAAGATGATTTTCAATAAAATATATATAAAATGATTTCTTTGCATCTGTGTGTATTTGCCTGTATATATATTAGATATATATATACTGTTGATTGCATGCATTGTCATTTAGTATGCATGTATATATATTATAGTAATTCACTCAGTGAGGTCTGACTCCCCTCCGTTGACTATTTTTCAGGAGAGTCAACATCTTCAGACCTCAGTAGCAGGCCTGTACGCCGGATTTCTTCCGCCCCGACTTCTTTATGTAAATTACTTACTAGAGTCTTATTTTTATAATCTAGACACTGCTGTAGTTGTGAATTAAATTATGGGATTTTATGTATTTTATTTATGTGAGATATTGTATTATTTGAAACTGGATTTGTATTAAAAGATTTATATATATAACATGAGATTTGATTTAAATCCAGTTGGTGAAATTGTTATTATGATATTTATGATTTTTATTTCCGCTGCATTATTTAATATTATTATTATTACTATTAAATGTTTTATTTTATTTTGAGGCTTGCTACGGGTTCCGGATTCGAAAGAATTCCCGTTCCCTAGCACCGGTCATGGCCCTTGTTTTGGGTCATGACAAAGTTGGTATCAAAGCGGAGTTCTGTGTCAGGGCTTAGTTATGTGAGTTGTGGCCCTAGTTTTCGAATTGTGTTTTCTGTTGAACTACTGCAGTGAATTAGGTTCGAGTATGTCTTGATAAGTATTCCTTGCCTTAGTTTTCTACGTTATTCCTCCGTTGTTTGTTTTGTTTGAATCTTTCCGTTTGTCTTTTCAATATGAGGAGATGAGCATGTGTCGCTCCACTGGTCGTTGAGGCCGAGGATGATGAGTCTTTCCAGGATGAGGTTTTACCTCCTGAGCAGCTAGTTAGACGTAGAGGTCGTGGCAGAGGTAGACCTCGAGGAGCGGCAGGTCACCGTAGGCAGAGAGAGTTACAGGATGAGGAGCCTGTAGAGCCTGAGTTTGATGTTCCTGTTCCTCCAGTTGTTCAGCCTGTTCAGCCTGCCTATCAGCAGGGTATGTCTGACCCTGAGGCAGCTTTGTTCTATGCCTAAGTTGGCAGGATTACGTTTGATGGTACTTCCAATCCATTAGATTTTCTGCATGCGATCGAGATTAGGACTCGGACTGCTCATACCGAGTATCAGCGGATCATGATCGTTGAGTTGTCTGTTGAGGGACCAGCCCTAGATTGGTTCATTCAGATGATCCAGCCTTACATGATGACGATGACCTGGGCTCAGTTCCGAGAGCGGTTTATGAGGAGATTCTATCCAAAGCCTCTTCATTTGAGCTATCGTCTCTATTTGAACAGTATTTCTCATGGTGATCGATCTGTAGAGGAGTACACCCGAGAGTTTCTTCGACTGGGTAGATATGCAGAGGATCTGATGCAAGATCAGTATTTCACGGTTACTACATATGTTACTGGTTTGGGTTCAGCTTTTGCTGGTATGCCTACAGCAGGCCTTACTCTCGAGTCTGTGATTGAGTTAGCCAAGGAGATTGAGCTGAGGCTAGTTAGGCAGGGAGCGATGCCTGATTATTACCAGCTAGGAGTTCAGTCGAGTGGATTGTAGGCTACTCCGTATTCGAGTTTTCATGTTGGATTGAGTAGTCAGCAACGAGGTCCGACTCAGCAGAGTTAAAGACAACAGCAGCGAGTGCATCGGAGCAGTAGACATGGCTGTGGAGGTCAGCATAGATCATTCAGATTTGGGTCAGGTTCTTCGAGCAGCAGCAGTGGTCGTAGTTCTGGATTAGCGGCCAGTATTTGCCAGACTTGTGGTAGAGTCCATCAGGGACCATGTTATTTGACACCACTGACATGCTTCAGATGTGGGCAGACAGGACTTTTTGCCAGATCGTGTCCTTACTTCCGGGTATCAACAGCCGCAGATTTCGTAATTCCCACAGCAGTCGATTGTTAGTGCTGCACCCGTGCCATTTCAGTTACCACCATCTCAGCATCAGAGTTCCACACAACTTGTTCCACAGCAGAGTCATGGTAGAGGTACTAGAGGAGGTGCCAGAGGTATTGGCCAGGCTTCTACCAGTTAGCAGGGAGGTCGAGGTCAGGCCAGAGTCTTTCATCTCACTTAGCAGGATGCTCAGGCATCTAATGTAGTCGTGGCAGGTATTATTTCTATTTGTTACCTGGATGCTTGGGTTTTGTTTGATCCAGGTGCCACGCATTCGTTTGTTTCTCCTATTTTTGCTTTTAAATCTTGTTGGCAAGCTTCGAGGATGGCTTTTCCTTTGTCTGTTGCCACTCCTCTGAGCGATTCCTTGGACACCAATATTGTTCTTTCTAGTTGTCCAGTTCTTGTGGGAGATAGAGAATTACCCACTGATTTGATTTTGTTGGATGTGATGGAGTTTGATGTCATTCTGGGAATGGATTGGTTATCTCAGCACTTTGCCGTGGTAGATTGCAGGAATAAGGAGGTGACTTTAGAATTCCTGGTGAAGTAGAGTTTAAGTTTGTTAGTGATAGGAGTTCAGCACCTCATAATCTTATTTCTGCTATTACAACTAGGAAGTTATTGAGGAAAGGATGTCAGGGATATTTGGCATTGGTCAGGGATACGTCAGTGGAGAAGTTGTCACTCACAGATGTTCCTGTTGCTTGTGAGTTTCCTGATGTTTTTCCCGAGGAGTTGCCAGGTTTACCACCTCACAGAGAGATTTAGTTCTGTATAGATGTGGTACCAGGTACTACTCCTATATCTATGCCACCCTATCGAATGGCTCCTGCAGAGTTGAAAGAGTTGAAGGAACAGTTGCAAGAGTTATTGGATAAAGGTTTCATTAGACCTAGTGTTTCTCCTTGGGTGCACCAGTCTTGTTTGTGAAGAAGAAGGATGGTACCCTGAGATTGTGCATTGACTACAGAGAGCTGAATAAGGTGACAGTGAAGAACAAGTATCCTCTCCCGAGGATAGATGACTTGTTTGATCAGCTACAGGGTGCACAGTTCTTTTCTAAGATTTATCTGAGGTCGGGTTATCATTAGTTGCGGATCAGTGAAGCTGATATTCCTAAGATAGCATTCCGCACTCGATATGGTCATTATGAGTTTTCGGTGATGTCTTTTGGTTTGACTAATGCACCAGCAGCTTTTATGGACCTGATGAATAGGGTATTCAGACCGTATGTGGATCAGTTTGTAGTAGTCTTCATTGATGATATACTGGTTTATTCAAGGAGTATGGAGGAGCATGTATATCACTTGAGGATTGTACTGCAGACATTGAGAGATCATCAGCTTTATGCTAAATTCTCGAAGTGTGATTTCTGGATGGAGAGTGTTTCTTTTCTTGGACACGTGGTGTCTAAAGAAGGTATTCAAGTTGATTCACAGAAGATTAAGGCAGTATCTGAGTGGCCTAAACCGACTTCTATTATAAAGATTCAGAGTTTTCTGGGTTTAGTCGGGTATTATAGGCATTTTTTTAGGATTTTTCTAGAATAGCAGCCCCTATGACTCGCTTGACCCATAAGATTGTTAGATTCAAGTGGTCAGAAGCTTATGAGAATAATTTCCAGTTATTGAAGGAGAAATTGACCACAACGCCAGTATTAGCTTTGCCTAATAGTGTGGATAAGTTCACAGTTTATTGTGATGCCTCTAGAATTGGTCTTGGTTGTGTGTTGATGCGGAATGGAAGGGTGATAGCCTATGCTTCGAGGCAATTGAAGAAGCATGAGCAGAACTATCCTACACATGACCTTGAGATGGCTGCAGTGATCTTTGCTTTGAAGATTTGGAGACATTATCTGTACGGGGTGACTTGTGAGATATTTACTAATCACAAGAGCCTTAAGTACATTTTCCAACAGAGAGATTTGATTCTAAGGCAGAGGAGATGGTTGGAATTATTGAAGGATTATGATTGCGAGATCTTATATCATCCGGGCAAGGCTAATGTGGTAGTAGATGCCTTGAGTAGAAAGTCCTCAGGCAGTCTTGCTCACATCAGTGTTGAGAGGAGACCATTGATCCAGGAGTTTCATCTGATGGTGGATCAAGGTCTGATGATGAAGATTAGTAGATCAGGTGGACTGCTAGCTCAGTTTAAAGTACGATCTATACTGAGGGATAGGATTAAAGCAGCTCAGAGCCGAGATCCTATTCTAGAAGAGCTTGCAGAGAATGTCAGAGCAGGGAAGTTCACTGATTTCACACTTATTGATGATGGTGTGTTGTGGATCAGTGGTAGATTGTGTGTTCCTGATGTGGATGACTTGAGAGAAGAGATCCTAGAGGAAGCACATTCTACAGCCTACAGCGTTCATCCGGGTATTACTAAGATGTACCACAGTATCGGAGACTTATACTGGTGGGATGGATTGAAGAAGGATGTCACTGATTATGTTGCTAAGTGTTTGATGTGTCAGCAAGTGAAAGCTGAAAATCAGAAGCCTTCTGGGAAGCTTCAGCCTCTTCCTATTCCCGAGTGGAAGTGGGAAAGGATAGCTATGGATCTTGTGGTCGGTTTACCTCGTTCGAAGGATGGATACGATTCCATCTGGGTGATTGTAGATGGATTGACGATGTCTACACATTTCTTGCCTGTGAAAGCCACTTATTCTATGCCAGATTGGTGAAGTTGTATGTGAAGCATATCGTATGCCTTCATGGTGTACCTGTGTCCATTGTGTCAGATAGAGGTTCAGTGTTTACTTCTCGTTTTTGGCAGAAGTTGCAGGAAGCTATGGGCACTAGGTTGGATTTCAGTACTGCTTTTCATCCTCAGATAGATGGCCAGTCTGAGAGGACAATCCATACACTGAAAGATATGTTGAGGATGTGTGTCTTGGATTTGGGAGGTAGCTGGTATGATCATTTGCCACTTGTTGAGTTTGCATATAATAACAGTTACCATAGCAGTATTGGCATGGCACCATACGAGGCGTTATATGGAAGGAAGTGTAGATCCCCGTTGAGTTGGGATGAGATTGGTGAGAGAGCTTTGACTGGACCTGAGATGGTTCAGGATGCTACAGAGAAAGTCGTCGTGATTAAGCGCAGATTAGAGACCGCAGTTAGCAGATAGAAGAGTTATGCGGATCCTAGGCACAGAGATGTGGAGTTCAGGTTGGAGATTTTATTTTTCTAAAAGTATCTCCGATGAAGGGTGTGATGAGATTGGCAGGAAGGGTAAGTTAGCACCGAGATATATCGGACCGTTTGAGATTCTAAAGAGAGTTGGCACTGTTGCATATCGGTTGGATTTGCCTCCGAGTATGTCATAGGTGCATCCAGTATTTCATATCTCGATGTTGAGGAAGTATATCTCAGATCCTTCACACGTGTTGCAGCTCGACAGTGTAGAAGTGAGTGAAGATTTGACGTTTGTAGAAGAACCTGTGGCGATCGTTGATTTTCAAGTTCGACAGTTGCGTTCGAAGCAAATTTCGATGGTCAAGCTTCTGTTGCGTAGCGACAGAGTTGAGGAGCATACGTGGGAGACTGAAGCTAAGATGCGAGCTTCTTACCCGTATCTCTTTCCTTCTTGATCCTGTAATTTTTTCTTTTTTGGAATTCGGGGACGAATTCTTATAAGGGGGGAAGACTGTAATATCCCGTGTTTTTAAATATTTTTACACCGTATCGGGATATGCAGTGTTAATAATTTTTGTATATATATTATGATATTTTCATGAGTTGATATGTATTTAAAACCTATTTTTAATTATTGTGTATTATTTACAGTACTTTACGTAAAATTTTCCCGGGACTTGCATTTTCGAGGAAATTTTCACGTAAATAATTTATTATTAATTATTTTAAATATATTTTCGGACTTGCATGAACTCATACATATTTTTAAAATACTAAATAAAGCCTATGTGTACTTATTTATTTAATTAGGGTTTAATTAATATTATCCTAATATTTTATTAATTGTTTATTTATTTTATTGTTATTTAATTATTTTTAATTAATATTAAATTTTAAAATATTAAATATTAAGTGTGTGGTGTATATTTAATGTGTGTAATTTAATATTATTTTAATATATAGTATATATATATATATATATATATATATATATATATATATATATATATATACATATAATATATCAAAAATCAAACTTTTGGAAAAATTACCATTTTGCCCCCGATTTCTCCTTCTTCCCCGATCTTCACCCTCACCGCCGTCCGATGCCTGTAACTGCCGATTTCTTGCCGTTGGTGTGCCACCACCTTCCCCAGCCTTCCTCGCCGCCTGTAGCAGCCGTTTCCGATGTCTGGAGGTCGATTTTTGGCCGGAAGCCGAGAGTTTGCATTTCCTTCTTCCCTCGCAATTTCGGCCACTATTTTTGACACCATTGGTCTCTTTCTTCTCCTTGAGCTCCGGTGAGTGTGATTCTAGCTTTGGTTTGAGCTGAATTGGTCTTGATTTGCTTAGGTTTCGAATTTTCAATTTCAGCCATATTAGGGTTTTCAATTTTTTTGAGCTTTAAATTGATCGATTCATGAAAACTCCCTTCACAAATATTGATACTAGTAGCTTAATATACATGTTTGAATTTTTGTGGAATTTTTTGAGATTGTTTGGATTTTTGGGTATTTTTGAATATTTTAATATTATTTTCTAATTTTTGGAAATTAATTATTTAAATTATGAAATTGTGTTTTATGGTTAAATTAGGTGTTGAAATGAATTATAGGAATTTATTTGGAATTTTTATGAATTTCTATGTATTTATTTTGAATTATTGAAGTTTATGCAATTTTGGGAAATTAGGGTTAATTGTGTTTTAAATTGAAATTAATTGAGTTTAATTATTGATAAATATGTTGAGAAAATTAATTTTGGATAATTGTATAATTTTTTGGTGAATTTTTGAAGTAATTTTAGTATATTAATATATATAAGGGTATTTTGGTAATTTTACCCTAAATTGGCTAAAAATGTAATTTAATTGGTTTTAATAGTTATTTAAGGTATAAAAATGATTTTCTACAAATTATTTAGTATTTTTAACTAATTAAAACTATTTTTCGTAAATTATTTTCAATTATATATATAATATACGGTTTTTCTAATAAAATGAGTTTTTATCGGTTTTTACAGTGTTTTAAGGTTAATTATGTAATTTCTACGTATAAAATGAATTTCTATATTATAAGGGTATTTTTGGTATTTTCAAAATTTTTCTGTGTTTGTGGACCTCGGTCGGTGGACTGTAGTTTGGAGTCCGACCGTGGGATTTTGATTGTGCACTGTGTAGTTTTTCGAAGTGTATTTCCTTGCAAGGTCGACTCTACTCTTTTGAGTAGAGAGATGTCCATTTTACAGGGGAGGTTCTGCCGAATTTTTGGTAGAATTCTCGTAAAACGTGATGTCCGGTCGATCCCTAATTTTGTTTTTGTGATTAATATTCTAGATCGAGTTCTAGGATTTTCTGCTAGGTTTATGCTGATTTCTGTCATTATTGTTTGTCTAGTTGCACCGAGACCGAGGCCTAGTGGAGCAGGCCCATCAGACCCATCTCGTGGAGCGCACTAAGTGTGAGTTGCTATTTTATATATATATGCTTAGGATGCATGATTTAGAAATGCATGTTTTATTTTGATTAAATATGCATAAATAATTTGATTATTACTTAAGTTTATATTTAGTTTATTTTGGTTTATTTTTGGTATATATCAAATTATATGCATGTTTTGTTAATATATTATATTTAAAATGTTTTTAAATATATTTCTAGCTTAATTTATAATTTGATTGGATTTATTTGACGTATATATACTCGAAATATACCTAGTTTACTTTTGGTATATTTCTGGTATATATATATAGTTTATATTGTTATTTTATTTAAATTCATGCATCATTTATTTGTGAATGGATGTTTTATATTTATTGATGAAGGATATCAATAGAACGTGCTACCTAGTGGGCAGCACTAGGACCGAGTACGTACCAGTGCGCTTATAGCATTTAGGCTATATTACTAACCTATTTGTGGATATTGATTGGAATTGATTTATTTGATGTGTGATGTGATTTGGGTGTGATTGCTGGAGCTCGGTTGACCAAGTGTCTTGGGGCCAATCACACTGGCAGTCAGATTGCTGGAGCTCGGTTGACTTAGTGTCTCGGGACCAGTTTACTGTCCAAATGGATTAAGTGGATATATTTTGGAATAAGTGAGCCTGTATGGCTAGAGTGTTGTCTAACACTGTTTTTGGAATTGCGATATTCTAGGGTTCTATGTGATCCTTCATAAAAGATGATTTTCAATAAAATATATATAAAATGATTTCTTTGCATCTGTGTGCATTTGCCTGTATATATATTAGATATATATATACTGTTGATTGCATGCATTGTCATTTAGTATGCATGTATATATATTATAGTAATTCACTCAGTGAGGTCTGACTCCCCTCCATTGACTATTTTTCAGGAGAGTCAACATCTTCAGACCTCAGTAGCAAGCCTGTATGTCGGATTTCTTCCGCCCCCGGCTTCTTTTTGTAAATTACTTACTTGAGTCTTATTTTTATACTGCAGTAGTTGTGAATTAAATTGTGGGATTTTATGAATTTTATTTATGTGAGATATTGTATTATTTGAAACTGGATTTGTATTAAAAGATTTATATATATAAGATGAGATTTGATTTAAATCCAATTGGTGAAATTGTTATTATGATATTTATGATTTTTATTTCTGCTGCATTATTTAATATTGTTATTATTACTATTGCATGTTTTATTTTATTTTTAGGCTTGCTACGGGTTCCGGATTCGAAAGAATTCCTGTTCCCTAGCACTGATCATGGCCCTTGTTTTGGGTCGTGACAAAACTGCACATCTCTGCGCCTAGGATCCACATAACTCTTTTGTCTGCTAACTGCGGTCTCTAATCTTCGCTTAATCATGGTGACTTTCTCTGCAGCATCCTGAATCATCTCAGGTCCAGTCAAAGCTCTTTCACCAATCTCATCCTAACTCAGAGGGGATCTACACTTCCTTTCATATAACGCCTCGTATGGTGCCATGCCAATACTGCTATAGTAGCTGTTATTATATGCAAACTCAACGAATGGCAAATGATCATCCCGAGCTACCTCCCAAATCCAAGACACACATCCTCAACATATCTTCCAGTGTCTGGATCGTCCTCTCAGACTGGCCATCTGTCTGAGGATGAAAAGCAGTACTGAAATCCAACCTAGTGCCCATCGCTTCCTGTAACTTCTGCCAAAAATGAGAAGTAAACACCGAACCCCTATCTGAAACAATGGACACAGGTACTCCATGAAGGCATAAGATATGCTTCATATACAACTTCGCCAATCTAGCTACAAAATATGTGGCTTTCACAGGTAAGAAATGTGCAGACTTTGTCAATCTGTCTACAATCACCCAGATGGAATCGTATCCATCCTTCGAACGAGGTAAACCAACCACAAAATCCATAACTATCCTTTCCACTTCCACTCGGGAATAGGAAGAGGCTGAAGCTTCCCAGAAGGCTTCTGATGCTCGGCTTTCACTTGCTGACACGTCAAGCACTTAGCAACATAATCAGTGACATCTTTCTTCAATCCATCCCACCAGTATAAATCTTTGATACTGTGGTACATCTTAGTAACACCTGGATGAACGCTGTAGGCTGTAGAGTGTGCTTCCTCTAAAATCTCCTCTCTCAAATCATCCACATCAGGAACACACAATCTACCACTGATCCACAACACACCATCATCATCAAGTGTGAAATCAGTGAACTTCCCTGCTCGAACATTCTCTGCAAGCTCTTCTAGAATAGGATCTCAGCTCTGAGCTGCTTTAATCCTATCCCTCAATATAGATCGTATTTTAAAATGAGCTAGCAGTCCACCTGATCTACTGATCTTCATCATCAGACCTTGATCCATCAACAGATGCAACTCCTGGATCAATGGTCTCCTCTCAACACTGATGTGAGCAAGACTGCCTGAGGACTTTCTACTTAAGGCATCTGCTACCACATTAGCTTTACCCGGATGATATAAGATCTCATAATCATAGTCCTTCAACAATTCCAACCATCTCCTCTGCCTCAGATTCAAATCTCGCTGTTGGAAAATGTACTTAAGGCTCTTGTGATCTGTAAATATCTCACAAGTCACCCCGTACAAATAATGTCTCCAAATCTTCAAAGCAAAGATAACTGCAGCCATCTCAAGATCATGTGTAGGATAGTTCTGCTCATGCTTCTTCAACTGCCTCGAAGCATAGGCTATCACCCTTCCATTCTGCATCAACACACAACCAAGACCAATTCTAGAAGCATCACAGTAAACTGTGAACTTATCCACACTATTAGGCAAAGCTAATACTGGCGCTGTGGTCAACTTCTCCTTCAACAACTGGAAACTATTCTCACAAGCTTCTGACCACTCGAATCTAACATTCTTCTGAGTCAAGCAAGTCATAGGGGCTGCTATTCTGGAAAAATCCTGCACAAATCGCCTATAATACCCGGCTAAACCCAGAAAACTCTGAATCTCTGTAACAGAAGTAGGTCTAGGCCATTCAGATACTGCCTCAATCTTCTGTGGATCAACCTGAATGCCTTCTTTAGACACTACATGTCCAACAAAAGAAACACTCTCCATCCAGAAATCACACTTCGAGAATTTAGCATAAAGCTGATGATCTCTCAATGTCTGTAGTACAATCCTCAAGTGATATACATGCTCTTCCATACTCCTCGAATATACCAGTATATCATCAATGAAGACTACCATAAACTGATCCATATATGGCCTGAATACCCTATTCATCAGGTCCATAAAAGCTGCTGGTGCATTAGTCAAACCAAAAGACATCACCAGAAACTCATAATGGCCATATCGAGTGCAGAATGCTGTTTTAGGAACATCGGCTTCATAAATCCGCAGCTGATGATAACCCGACCTCAAGTCAACCTTAGAAAAGAACTATGCACCCTGTAGCTGATCAAACAAATCATCTATCCTCGGGAGAGGATACTTGTTCTTCACTGTCACCTTATTCAATTCTCTGTAGTCAATGCATAGTCTCAGGGTACCATCCTTCTTCTTCACAAACAGGATTGGTGCACCCCAAGGAGAAACGCTAGGTCTGATGAAACCTTTATCCAACAACTCTTACAACTGCTCCTTCAACTCTTTCAACTCTGCAGGAGCCATTCTGTAGGGTGGCATAAATATAGGAGTAGTACCTGGAACCATATCTATACAGAACTCAATCTCTCTGTGAGCTGGTAAACCTGGCAACTCCTCGGGAAAAACATCAGGAAACTCACAAGCAACAGGAACATCTATAAGTGACAACTTCTCCACTGACGTTTCCCTGACCAATGCCAAATATCCCTGACAACCTTTCCTCAATAACTTCCTAGCCGTAATAGTAGAAATAAGATTCTGAGGTGCTGAACTCCTATCACCCACAAACTTAAATTCTACTTCACCAGGAATTCTGAAGGTCACCTCTTTATTCCTGCAATCTACCACGGCATAGTGCTGAGATAACCAATCCATTCCCAGGATAACATCAAACTCCATCACATCCAACAAAATCAAATCTGTGGGTAATTCTCTATCTCCCATGAGAACTGGACAACCAGAAAGAACAATATCGGTGTCCAAGGAATCGCTCAGAGGAGTGGCAACAGACAAAGGAAAAGCCATCCTCGAAGCTTGCCAACAAGATTTAGAAGCAAAAACAGGAGAAATGAATGAATGCGTGGCACCCAGATCAAACAAAACCCAAGCATCCAGGTAACAAATAGAAACAATACCTGCCACGACTGCATTAGATGCCTGAGCATCCTGCGGAGTAAGATGAAAGACTCTGGCCTGACCTCGACCTCCCTGCTGATTGGTAGAAGCCTGGCCAACACCTCTAGCACCTCCTTTAGTACCTCTACCATGACTCTGTTGTGGAACAAACTGAGTGGAACTCTGATGCTGAGCTGGAGGTAATTGAAATGGCACGGGTGTAGCACTACCAATCGACTGCTGTGGGAATCACGGAATCTACTGCTGCTGATACCCGAAATAAGGACACGATCTGGCAAAATGTCCTGTCTGCCCGCATCTGAAGCATGTCAATGGTGTCAGATAACACGGTCCCTGATGGACTCTACCGCAAGTCTGGCAAACACTAGCCGCTGATCCAGAACTACGACCACTGCTGCTGCTCAAAGCACCTGATCCAAATCTGAACGATCTACGCTGACCTCCACGGCCATGTCTACTGCTCCGATGCACTCGCTACTGCTGTCTCTAACTCTGCTGAGTCAGACCTCACTGCTGACTACTCGATCCAACATGAAAACTCGAATACGGAGTAGCCTGCAATCCACTCGACTGAACTCCTAGCTGGTAATAATCAGGCATCACTCCCTGCCTAACTAGCCTCAGCTCAATCTCCTTAGCTAACTCAATCACAAACTCTAGAGTAAGGCCTGCTGTAGGCATACCAGCAAAAGCTGAACCTAAACTAGTAACGTAGGTAGTGACTGCAAAATACTGATCTAGCATTAGATCCTCTGCATATCTACCCAGACAGAGAAACTCTCAGGGGTTGGGTTTCACGTCAATCCGAAGCTAAGGGCTGCTCGGCTACTCCTCTACAGATCGATCTCCATGAGAAATACTGTTCAGTCGAAGATGATAACTTATACGGAGAGGCTCTGGACAGAATCTCCTCATAAATCGCTCTCGAAATTGAGCCCAGGTCATCGTCATCATATAAGGCTGGATCATCTAAATGAACCAATCTAGGGCTGGTCCCTCAACAGACAACTCGACGATCATGATCCGCTGGTACTCGGTATGAGCAGTCCGAGTCCTAGTCTCGATCGCATGCAGAAAATCTAACGAATCGGAAGTACCATCAAAAGCAATCCTGCCAACTCGGGCATAGAACAAAGCTGCCTCAGGGTCAGACATACCCTGCTAATAGGCAGGCTGATCAGGTTGAACAACTGGAGGAACAAGAACATCAAACTCAGGCTCTACAGGCTCCTCGTCCTGTAACTCTCTCTGCCTACGGTGACCTGCCGCTCCTCGAGGTCTACCTCTGCCATGACCTCTACGTCTAACTGGCTGCTCAGGAGGTAAAACCTCATCCTGAAAAGACTCATCATCCTCGGCCTCAACGACCGGTGGAGCGACACGCGCTCGCCTCCTCATACTGAAAAGACAAACGGAAAGATTCAGACAAAATAGACAATGGAGGAGTAATGCAGAAAACTAAAGCAAGGAATACTTATCAAGACGTACTCGAACCTAATTCACTGCTGTAGTTCAACAGAAAACACAACTTTAAAACTAGGGCCACAACTAACATAACTAAGCCCTGACACAAAACTCCGCTCTGATACCAACTTTGTCATGACACAAAACAGGGGCCATGACCGGCGCTAGGGAACGAGAATTCTTTCGAATCTGGAACCCGTAGCAAGCCTAAAAATAAAATAAACATGCAATAATAATAATAATATATAATGCAGCAGAAATAAAAATCATAAATATCATAATAACAATTTCACCAACTGGATTTAAATCAAATCTCATCTCATATATATAAATCTTTTAATACAAATCCAGTTTCAAATAATACAATATCTCACATAAATAAAATACATAAAATCCCACGATTTAATTCACAACTACTGCAGTGTCTAGATTATAAAAATAAGACTCAAGTAAGTAATTTACATAAAGAAGCCGGGGCGGAAGAAATCCGGCATACAGGCCTGCTACTGAGGTCTGAAGATGTTGACTCTCCTGAAAAATAGTCAACGGAGGGGAGTCAGACCTCACTGAGTGAATTACTATAATATATATACATGCATACTAAATGACAATGCATGCAATCAACAGTATATATATAATATGTATATATACAGGCAAATACACACAGATGCAATAAAATCATTTTATATATATTTTTCATTAAAAATCACAATTCATGAAGGATCTAATAGAACCCTATGATATCGAAAACCTCAGACAGTGTTAGACACACTCTAGCCATACAGGCTCACTTAATCCAAATATATCCACTTAATCCATTTGAACAGTAGACTGGCCCCGAGACACTAAGTCAACCGAGCTCCAGCAGTCTGACTGCCAGTGTGATTGACCTCGAGACACTTGGTCAACCGAGCTCCATCAATCACACCTCCAAACCATATTTCACACATCAAATAAATCAATTCCAATCAATATCCACAAATTGTTAGTAATATAGCCTAAATGCTATAAGCGCACCGGTATGTACTCGATCCTAGTGCTACCCACTAGGTAGCACGTTCTATCGATATCCTTCATTAATAAATATAAAACATTCATTCACAAATAAATGATGCATGAATTTGAAATAAATAGTAACATAAACCATATATATACTGGAAATATACCAAAAGTAAACCAGGTATATTTCGAGTATATATACGTCAAATAAATCCAATCAAATTATAAATTAAGCTAGAAATATATTTAAAAACATTTAAATATAATCTATTAATAAAACATGCATATAATTTAATATATACCAAAAGTAAACTAAAAATAAACTAAGGATATACTTAAATACAAATCACATTATTTATGCATTTTAATCAAAATAAAACATATATTTCTAAATCATGTATCCTAAAATATATGTATATAGTATAGTAACTCACCCTAGTGCGCTCCACGAGACGGGTCTGACGGGCCCGGTCCACTAGCCCTCGGTCTCGACGCAACTAAACAAGCAAATAACGATAGATATTAGAATAAACCTAACAGAAATCCTAGAATTCGATCTAGAGTATTAAACATAGAATTGATATCAGGGTTCGACCAGATATCACGTTTTACGAGAATTCTATCGAAAATCCGACAGAACCTCCCCTGTAAAACGGACATCTCTCTACTCAAAAGAGTAGAGCCAACCCTTCAAGGAAATACACTTTGAAAAACTACACAGAGCATAATCAAAATCCCACGGTTGGACTCCAAACGATAGTCCACCGACCGGGGTCCACAATTCTCAGAATAATTATGAAAATACCAAAAATACCCTTATAACACAGAATTTCATTTTATAGGTAGAAATTACATAACTAACCTTGAAACACTGTAAAAATCGATAAAAACTCATTTTATTAGAAAAACCGTATTTTATATATATAATTGAAAATAATTTACGAAAAATAGTTTTCATTAGTTAAAAATGCCAAATAATTTGTAGAAATCATTTTAATACCTTAAATAACTATTAAAACTAATTAAATTACATTTTTAGCCAATTTAGGGTAAAATTACCAAAATGCCCTTATATATATAAATATACTAAAATTCATTCAAAAATTCACCAAAAATAGTATAATTATCCAAAATTAATTTTCTCAACATATTTATCAATAATATCAATAATTAAACTCAATTATCCAATTAATTTCAATTAAAAACATAATTAACCCTAATTTCTCAAATTTACATAAACTTCAATAATTCAAAATAAATACTTAGAAATTCATAAAATTCCAAATAAATTCCTATAATTCATTTCAACACCTAATTTAACCATAAAACATAATTTCATAATTTATTTAATTAATTTCCGAAAATTAGAAAATAATATTAAAATATTCAAAAATACCCAAAAATCCAAAAAATCTCTAAAAATTCCACAAAAATTCATACATGTATATTAAGCTACTAGGATCAACATTTGTGAAGGGAATTTTCATGAATCAATCAATTCGAAGCTCAAAAAAATCAAAAACCCTAATGTGACCGAAATCAAAAATTCGAAACCTAAGCAAATCTAGACCATTTAAGCTCAAACCAAAGCTAGAATTACACTCACCGGAGCTCAAGGAGAAGAAAGAGACTGGCATTGTCGAAAATGGTGGCCGGAATCTTCGTGATCGACGGTTGAAGGAAATTCGGCTTCTCCAGCCAAAATCCACTTCCAGACGCTGAAAACGGCTACCACAGGCAGCGGAAGAGGCTGAGGAAGGAGGTGGCACACCGGACGGCACACCAACAGCAAGGGAACGGGACGGCAGCGACCGGAACGGTGAGGGAAGGTGATCAGGGAAGAAGGAGATAGTCGGGGGGCAAAATGGTAATTTTCCAAAAACTTGATTTTTGACATATAATGTGTATATATATATATACTTTATACTATATAATAAAATAATATTATATTACACATATTAAATATACACCACACACATAAAATTTAATATTTTAATAATTTATACTAAATAAAAATAATTAAATAACAATATAACTAATAAACAATTAATAAAATATTAGGGTAATATTAATTAAACCCTAATTAAATAAATAAGTATACATAGACTTTATTTAGTATTTTAAAAATACGTATGAGTTCATGCAAGTCCGAAAATATATTTAAAATAATTAATAATAAATTGTTTACGTGAAAATTTCCCCAAAAATGTAAGTCCCGGGAAAATTTTACATAAAGCACTGTAAATAATACACAATAATTAAAATAGGTTTTAAATACATATCAACTCATAAAAATATCGTAATATATATATAGAAATTATTAACACTGGATATCCCGGTACAGTGTAAAAATATTTAAAAATACGGGATATTACAACATCAAAATATAATATATTTAAACATTAAAACACTAAATATAATTATTTCACAATTATTAAATAAAAATCCCAAATAATAATATAATATTATCAAAAATCCAATTTCTCAATTATTTAACATAAAATAATAAAATTCACTTTTATATATTCAAATAGTTTAAATAGCATAAATATATATTAAAAGTTATTAAAAATCCATTTTATCACCAATTTAGTAAATAATATATTATTTGAATATAATTTTGAAAATTAATATTAACTAGTTAAAATTATAAATAATTTATAAAAATCATTTTAATACCCTATAAAATCTTTAAATCATTTAAAATATATTATTTAACTATAATTTCATCAAAAATTCATAATTAACCTATATAATAAAAAATGACATAATACTAACTAATTTCCCAAAAATTTATATAAAATCACACAAAAATAATTTTATCAACACATATTATTCTAACATTATTTAAAACATATAATTAAACAATATTTCAATAAAAATACAAATCTAACATAAAATTCCAATATATACATAATACAAAAATATTTCTAAAAAATATATAATATTTCCAAAAATTATTTTCTCAACACTAAAATTAATATTAACATATATTAACTCTAAATTAACCAAATTTATATTTAAAATAATTAATTAACCTAATTAACCAAAATTTCAATAATTTAATAATAAAATAATCAAAATTACCCAAAAATCAAATAAATTCCAAAAACTTAAAAAAATATATATTTCTGGAAAGATTAAGCTACTAGGATCAAGATTTGTTAAGGAAGTTCCCAACAATCAACTTAAAAAAAATAGAAACCCTAATGACCAAAAACCAAAAATTCAACAAAACTCATAAATGATCAAGTTTGAGCTTGAATGGAGCTTAAGATCAACTTCACCAAAGCTCAAGGAGTCGACCGGCACTGGAAAGGCAAACTGAGGTGGTCGGAGGAAGGAGCGACGGTGAGAAGCTCACCCTGCTGCTGCTGCAACTCCAAGCTTTCTGGCGGGCTTCTGATGGTCAGACGACGTTGTGGAGGGAAAGGGGAGAGGGAGGAAGAAAATGGCAGTGGCTAGTGGCATTGAGAAGCGGTCCGGCGATGGAGAAGGGAGAGGCACGACAACGATAGGAAAATGGGACTGTGGGGGGGGGGGGGGGGGGGAGAAGTGTCACGACCCAAAACAGGGGCCATGACCGGTGCTAGGGAACTGGAATTCTTTCGAATCCAGAACCCGTAGCAAGCCTTAAAATAAAATAAAACATGCAATAATAATAATAACATAAATAAAGTATTATGCAGCAGAAATAAATTCATAAATAATTAAATAATAATCCACCATGAAATTTAAATTAACAACTCATCATATATATAAATAAACTTTTAATACAATCCAATTCAAATCCTTAAAATATACAACTCACACAATATAATACATAACCCTTTAACAATTTTACAACTACTGCAGTGTCTAGATCATAAAATAAAACTCAGATAAGCTGTTTACATAGTGAAGCTGGGGCGAAAGAAATCTGGCGTATGGGTCTGCTATTGAGGTCTGAAGACGATGACTCTCCTGAAAAATAGTCAACGGAGGGGGAGTCAGACCTCACTGAGTGAATTGTTATAATATATATACATGCATACTATATGACAATGCACACAATCAATAGTATATATGATAAATATATATACAAGCGAATACACACAGATGCAGTAAAATCATTTTTTATATATTTTCTGAAAATCATTGTTTATAAAGGATCAAATAGAACCCTAGCAAATCGCAACCTCAAACAGTGTTAGACAACACTCTAGCCATACAGGCTCACTTATTCCAATATATTCACTTGTTCCATTTGGACAGTAGACTGGCCCCGAGACACTAAGTCAACCGAGCTCCAGTAATCTGATTGTCAATGTGATTGGCCCCAAGACACTTGGTTAACCGAGCTCCAGCAATCACACTCCTAAATCATATCACACATCAAATAAATCAATCCAATCAATATCCACAAATAGGTTAGCAATGAAGCCTAAATGCTATCAGCGTATCGGTACGTATTCGGTCCTAGTGCTGCCTACTAGGTAGCACGTTCTATTGATATCCTTCATTAAAAATATAAAACATACATTCATAAAAATAAATGATGCATGAATTTGAAATAAACAGCAACATAAACCATATATATACTAAAAATATACCAAAAGTAAACCAGGTATATTTTGAGTATATATACTTCAAATAAATCCAATTAAATTACAAAATAAACTAGAAATATATTCAAAAACATTTTAAGGATAATTCATTAATAAAACATGCATATAGTTTAAAATATACCAAAAATAAACCAAAAACAAACTTAAATACTAATTAAATCATTTATGCATATTTATCAAAATAAACCATACGTTTCTAAAACATGCACCCTTATATATATATATATATATATATATATATATATATATATATATATATATATATATAATAACAACTCACTATTTATTACGCTCCTCGAGACGGATCTAACGGGCCTGGTCCATTAGGCCTCGGTCTCGACGCAACTAAACAAACAAACGACCACAGAATATCAGAATATAAATCTATCAGAATTCCAAAGACTTGATCTAGAATACTAGACACAGAATTAAAATAGGAATTTGATCGGACATCACGTTTTATGAGAATTCTACCGAAAATCCAGTAGAACCTTCCCTGTAAAATGGACATCTCTCTACTCAAAAAGTAGAGCCGATCCTGCAAAGAAATACACTTCAAAATAGACACAGAATTCACATCCAAAACCCCTCGGTCAGACTCCAAACTACATTTCACCGATTGAAGTCCACAATTCACATAACACTACAGAAATACCGAAAATGCCCTTTAATAATAAAAATACATTTTATCAATCCAAATTACGTAATTAACCCTAAAACACATTAAAAACCGATAAAAACTCATTTATTTAGAAAAATCGTATATTATATATATAATTTGAAAATAATTTACGAAAAATAGTTTTAATTAGTTAAAAATACTAAATAATTTGTAGAAATCATTTTTATACCCTAAATAACTATTAAAACCAATTTAATTATATTTTTAGCCAATTTAGTGTTAAATTACCAAAATACCCCTAACATATATAATTTACTAAAATTAATCAAAAATTTACCAAAAATAGTATAATTACTCAAAATTAATTTTCTCAACATATAATTCAATAATATAAATAAATATACTCAATTTACCAATTAATTTCAATTAAACACATAATTAACCCTATTTTTCAAAATTACATAAACTTAATAAATTCCAAATAAATATATAAAAATTCACAAAAGTTACAAATAAATTTCTATAATTCATTTCAACACCTATAATCACCAAAAAACACAATTTCATAATTTAATTAATTAATTTTTGAAAATTAGAAAATATTAATAAAATAATTAAAAATTCACAAAAATCAAAATAAATTCCAAAAATTCTAAAAAAAATTCCAAAATGTAGATTGAGCTTCCAAGATCAAAGTTTATGAAGGGAGTTTTCATGAATAAATCAAATTAGAGCTAAAAAAAATTTGAAACCCTAAATGGCTGAAATGAAGAAATTGAAACCTAGGAAAATCTAGACCATTTTAAGTGAAAAAAAGCTTGGAATCACACTCACCAGAGCTCAAGGAGAAGATAGAGACCGGTGGTTGAAAACGGCTTTGTCACGACCCAAAACAGGGGCCATGACCGGCGCTAGGGAACGAGAATTCTTTCGAATCTAGAACCTGTAGCAAGCCTAAAAATAAAATAAAATATGCAATAGTAATAATAACAATATTTAATGTAGTGGAAATAAGATCATAAATATCAAAAATAACATTTCCACCAAATAAAGTTAAATCAAATCCTCATCTCATATATATAAATCCTTTGATATAAGTTTTAGTTCAAATTCTTAAAATACATAACTCACACAAATATAATACATAAAACCCACAATTTATTTACAACTACTGCAGTGTCTAGATTATAAAATAAAACTCAAGTGAGCAGTTTACATAAAGAAGCCGGGGCGGAAGAAATCCGGCATATAGGCCTGCTACTGAGGTATGAAGAAGATGACTCTTCTGAAAAATAGTCAACGGAGGGGAGTCAGACCTCACTGAGTGAATTACTATAATATATATACATGCATACTAAATGCCAATGCACACAGTCAACAATATATATATAATATGTATGTATACAAGCAACTACACACAAATGCAATAAAAATCATTTAATATATTTTTATTGAAAATCACAGTTTATGAAGGATCAAATAGAACCCTAGAATATCACAACCTTAAAAATAGTGTTAGACAACATTCTAGCCATACAGGCTCACTTATTCCAAATATGGTCACTTGATCCATTTAGACAGTAGACTGGCCCCGAGACACTAAGTCAACTGAGCTCCAGCAGTCTGACTATCAGTGTGATTGGCCCCATGACACTTAGTCAACCGAGCTCCAGCAATCACACTCCCAAATCATATCTCACACATCAAATAATCAAATCTTATCAATATCCTCAAATAGGTTAGTAATATAGCCTAAATGCTATAAGCGTACCGGTACGTACTCGGTCCTAGTGCTGCCCACTAGGTAGCATGTTCTATTGATATCCTTCATTAAAATATAAAGCATACATTCATAAAAGTAAATGGTGCATGAATTGAATAAAATAACCACATAAACTATATATGTACACTAGAAATATACCAAAAGTAAACCAGGTATATTTCGAGTATATACACGTCAAATAAATCCAATATAATTGTAAAATAAACTAAATATATATTTAAAAACATTTTAGATATAAATGTTTAATAAAGCATGCATAAAATTTAAAATATACCAAAAATAAACCAAAGATAAACCAAAAACAAACTAAAAATAAACTTAAGTACTGATTAAATTATCTATGCATATTTAATCAAAATAAAACACACATTTCTAAATCATGCACCCTAAAGCATATATATATAGAATAGTAACTCACACTTAGTGCGCTCCTTGTGATGGGTCCAACGGGCCTGGTCCACTAGGCCTCGGTCTCGGTGCAACTAAACAAACAATAAATAATAGACATCAGAATAAACCTATGAAAAATCCTAGAAACTCGATCTAGAATATTAGACATAGAAACAGAATTAGGGTTTGACCGGACATCACATTTTACGAGAATTCTACCAAAAATTCGACAGAACCTCCCCTGTAAAATGGACATCTCTCTACTCAAAGAGTAGAGTCGGCCCTGCAAAGAAACACACTTCGAAAAACAGGCACAAAAACACATCCACAACTCCTCGGTCGAACTCCAAACTACAGTCTACCGATCGGGGTCTATAATCACAGAATAATATAAAAATACCAAAAATACCCTTATATCACAGAAATACATTTTATAAGTAGAAATTACGTAATTAACCCTAAAACACATTAAAAACCAATAAAAACTCATTTTATTAGAAAAATCGTATATTATATATATAATTGAAAATAATTCACGAAAAATAGTTTTAATTAGTTAAAAATACTAAATAATTTGTAGAAATCATTTTTATACCTTAAATAACTATTAAAAGCAATTAAATTACATTTTTAGTCAATTTAGGGTAAAATTACCAAAATACCCCTATATGTATAATTATATTAAAATTACTCCAAAAATTCACCAAAAATAGTATAATTATCCAAAATTAATTTTCTCCACATATTTATCAATAATATCAATAATTAAACTCAATTAGATAATTAATTTCAATTAAAAACACAATTAACCTAATTTTCCCAAAATTACATAAACCTAAATAATTCAAAATAAATACATAGAAATTCATAAAAATTCCAAATAATTCCTATAATTCATTTCAACACCTATATTTACCATAAAACACAATTTCATAATTTAATTAATTAATTTTCGAAAATTAGAAAATAATATTAAAATATTCAAAAATACCCAAAAATTAAAATAATTCCCAAAAATTCTAAAAAAAATCATACATGAATATTAAGCTACTAGGATTAACATTTGTGAAGGAATTTTTCATTAATCAATCAAATTGAAGTTCAAAAAAATTAAGAACCTTAATAGGCCGAAATTAAAAAATCGAAACCTAAGCAAATCAAGGCCATTTCAAGTGAAACAAAGCTTGGAATCACACTCACCAGAGCTCAAGGAGAAGAAAGATACCGGCGGTGTTGAAAACGGTGGTCGAAAATGTCGTGAACGACGGTGGCTCAAGTTTCGGCTTCCCGAGCTAATTCCGGCCAAAACTCAACGAAATAGGGTGCTGCTGGCGGCGGGGAGGGCTGGGGAAGGAGGTGGCACGCCGGACGGCACACCAACAGTGAGAAAATGGGAGTAGCAGCGGTGGTAAGGGCGGAAACCAATCGAGGAAGAAGGAGAAGTGGGTGATGGAAAAGTTGTAAATAAATCAAACTTTAATTTTTGTTTTAATATTAAATGTATATATGTATATATATATATACTTTACACTATATATTAAAATAATATAAAATCACACACATTAAATATACACCACACACATATAATTTAATATTTTAATAATTTAATACTAAATAAAAATAATCAAATAATAATAAAACTAATAAATAAATAATAAAATAATAGGATAATGAATCAAACCCTAATTAAATAAATACACATATATATGTTATTTAGTATTTTAAAAATATATATATGAGTTCATGCAAGTTCGTAAATCTAACTAAAATAATTAATGGTAAATTATTTACGTAAAAATTTCTTCGAAAATGCAAGTCCCGGGAAAATTTTACGTAAAGCACTTAAAATAATATACAATAATTAAAATAAGTTTTAAATACATATCAACTCGTAAAAATATCATAATATATATACAAAAATTATTAACACTGCATATCCCGATGCAGTGTTAAAATATTTAAAAACACGGGATATTACAGGCTTGATCGGAGTTAAAGATGATTTTGGCTTCTTTGAGAAAAATCGGTCAAAACTCATCGGAAAAAGGGTGATTCAGGCATCGGGAATGGCTGGCAAGGGAGGAGGAAGGAGGAGAGGCACAGTGACGGTAAGAAACAGAGGTCACAGTGGCCGAAAATGGTAGAAAACTGATCGGGAGGGAAGAAGATGAAGATAGTGGCAAAACTGTAAATAAAGCAAACTTCTGATTTTTGTTATAAAATAATGTATATATGTATATATATATATATGTCCACCTTATATTATAATAGTATATGTATTCCCACACACAAATAATTCTCACCACACAAATATTTTATTATATTTAATAATTTATACACTTAAAATTAATTAATTAATATTAAAGCTAAATAATAAAATTAAGGAAATCAATTAAGCTCTAATTAATTTAAATAAATACACATATATATATTTTATTTAGCACTTAAAAATTATATATGAGTTCATGCAAATTCGTAAAGCTAGTCAAAATAATTAGTATTAAATTATTTACGTGTCAATTTCCTCGAAAATGAAATTCCCGAGAAAATTTTACGTAAAGTACTTAAAATAATATAAAACAATTAAAATTAGTTTTAAACAAATAATGAACTCATAAAATATCATAAATATATACAAAAATTATTAACACTGCATATCCCGATGCAGTATAAAAATATTTAAAAACTCAGGATATTACAAGAAGGTGATGGTTTCTGTAATTATATATATATATATATATATATATATATATATATATATATATATATATATATATATATATATATATATATATATATATATATATATATAGTCATACACACACATGTCACACACACACTAACAATACATAATATAAAATTAACAAATAATAATAATCATATTAATAATATTAATAAAATAATTTAATAATAAAAATAATATTTATAATAATATCAAACAACAAAAATAATAATATTGTTCTTAAAATAATAATATTAATAATAACACTATTAAAAATGACATCAATAATATTAACCCCAATATTTAAATAATAAACTTCTAAAAATATTTTTTACGTAGAAAATGCATTTAACATAAAGTAGAAATTATTAATCATACATAATAATAATAAATAAATAAAACTTTTAAAATTTTTTTTATTAACACTGCAAATCTAGAAATAAATTTTTATAATTTAAAATATCGGGTCATAACAATTACAAGCTACTCACTGTCACCATGTGTATTGGCTACATGTTTTGCTGTATAAAAGAAGAGAAAATTTAAGGTCAATAGTGATGAAAACCATCCCTACAAATTACAAATTAGCACTCTTTATTATTAGCCTTCTATACTAAAAGATTGTCCATTTAGTTATAAGAATGCAATATTACTTTTTGTGTCCTTTTTTTGGCTAGCACAAATTGAGAAATGTGGAGAGAAAATGTGTCCTTGTAACATTTTGCCAATATATCAAAGCAACGTAGACTATTAGATATGCGTTTAAAAACTTAAAAATTTATTTGATTCAATTCAAATTAGTCGGCATATTAATTTTTTTTCTTTTCAATTGCAATTACATCAATTATACCTTTTTTACTTTTTAATAAGTTGATTCAATTCAAACCGAATTAGTTTATAAATTATAAAAATTAATCAAAATTTTTATAGTTACTAGAGAAAAAAAATTATTGTACCGAAAAAAATATATTTTTAGGTAATCCGTGGGAGTGGAAAAAAGGTTATTCATTAACTTAATGATACTCCTACTCTTTAAATTGAAACCAAAATATTAGGGAAATAATAAGGAAAATTATTGATAATAAGAATAAAATTAAATCTCTTTAAAATTAAAATAACATTAGTAAAAAATAATAACAACATCAGCTAATTTAAATTACATATATATAAATCCAATAAATATAATCAAAATCAAACACATAAAAAATATGTATCATCATCTTAAAAGCCAAAATGGCACCGAATGATACAACAACCACGACCCTTAACATAGAAAATCTATTCAAAATGCTGTTGTTTGTGCAGGTTTGGGAGCTTCAAATGGAGGAGTAGATATAGAAGACAGAGGAATAGCCAGTGCAAGGGAAGATGTAGGAGGCAATGGTGGAGATTCACCGTTGGTTAGAGAAGGTAAAGTCGCCAGAGCACTCATTTTTTGTGACGATGACGATTTTTGTGGGTTTGGAGTAAGAGTAGTAGGAGTAGAAGGTGTTGGAGTAAGGGTGTCATGACTCAAACCAAGGAGTCATGATCGACACTAGGAATGGGAATTTTCTCAAATCTGGAACCCGTAGCAAGTCTTAAAATAAAAAAAAATATATAAATATTACCTAAAAATATGTCAGAATTAAAACTTTAATTAATATAAAAATAAATCTGTATGTCATAACATAATAAAAATATCTTAGTACAAGGTTCAAATACGGGGTTTCTAACTAATACAATACAATGCTACCACAATAACACTACTATTGCAGCTGCTAGAGTACAAATAAGAGTTTAGATATAAAAATTACATAAAACAATCGGAGTTGAATAAGACCGATGAAGGAGTCTACTACTAAGGTTTGATGAAGTAGAATGTCTTGAAAAAATATTGAGGTGAGTCAGACCTCACTGAGTAAATTATTATTATATATATACATGCACTATAAAATATAGATATTCAGATATCAATATAATAATATATTTATATTTATAGAATATGATATACATGCACTTCATACACATGCCAAAAATCACTTTTTCAATGTAATAATAAATATAGAAAAATTTTTAGGTGAAGGATTGGAGTGGAACCCTAAATAATATGCAACCTCAATCACATAATCAATAGCCAACTGACTTATCCATAACTCCAAGTAAATATTTATTTATCCAACTTAAGGTAGCAGACTAGCCCCCATAACACTAGGAAGATCCACAATCTCATTACCGGCATGACTGGCACCGAGTACACTAGGTTAACCGAGGATCTATAGCCACCCTTTCCAATATTTATAACCTCAATATTCAATTCCATAATCAAATAATTATAATTCTCTGCCTAAAATCTATCGTACTATCGCTCAAAAATCTTAGCGTAGCCCACTAGGTGACACGTTCTACAACTATCCCCCAAATCATTCTTATAAATATTAAAAATAATGAAATGCGTAATTAAAAACATGGTAGTACTCATTCATCAAACAATATACCGTTTATATACCAAATATATACAAAATATAAATATAAGCATTAAAATAAATAATTCATATTTAAATTCACATTAATTAAATCATGGATGCTCACAAAATATTTATTCTATCTGCAAGGCATATATATAACAATAACTCACAGTACTACTGCGCCCGCTATTTTGGTTCGATTGGCCCAGTCCGGTCGGCCTAGCTCGTGGTATAGCTAAAGAAAAATAATAATCTTATTATTAGAATAAAATTCCTAATTTAATAACTCTAAAATTTCTAAGAATGACTCGATCTAAACACGACTTGACCAAAATTTCAAAACCAAACTCAGACCGGTTGTCATGTTTTACGAAAAATCTATCGAAAATTCGATAGAGTTTCCTTTGTAAAATGGACATCACTCTAATAAAAATAGAGCTAATCTTGCACAGAAAATGCACTTCTATAACACATAAATTCAACTGCTCGGGGTGGGCCCCTGAACTACTCATAATGGCCAACTGAGTTTCAACACTCCATATATATATATATAATAATAATAATAATAATAATAATAATAATAATTATTATTATTATTATTATTATTATTATAATTTCAAATAATTCACCCAAAAATCATAAAAATCTATATAAAAATATAATAACTTCTCAAATCACTAAAATGTCTCATAAAAATATTAAAATCCTTTAGTTTCCAACTAAATCATAAAATTCTAGCTTTTAAATAATATTTGCTAATAAGATTCATAAATGGAATAAAATTCTCATTCATAAATGTGTACCTCCTACATGTTTTGCTATATAAAAGAAGATAAAATTTAGGGTCAATAGTGATGAAAACCATCCCTACAAATTACAAATTAGCACTCTTTATTATTAGTCTTTTATATTAAAAGATTGTCCATTTAGTTATAAGAATGCAATATTACTTTTTGTTTCCTTTTTTTTGGCTAGCAAAAATTGAGAAATGTGGTAAGAAAATGTGTCCTTGAAACATTTTTCCAATATATCACAGCAGCACAGGCTATTAGATATGCGCTTAAAAACTTAACAAAATTTATTCAATTTAATTCATATTAGTCAGTATATTAATTTTTTTCTTTTCAATCACAATTACATCAATTATACTTTTTTTTTTACTTTTTAATAAGTTGATTCAATTCAAACTGAATTAGTTTATAAAATTATTAAAATTAATCAAAATTTTTATAGTTACTAGAGAAAAAAAATTATTGTACCGAAAAGAAATATATTTTTATGTAATTTGTGGGGGTGCAAAAAAGGTTATTCATTAGCTCAATGATACTCCTACTCTTTAAATTGAATATATATATATATATATATATATATATATAAGGGAAATAACAAGGAAAAAAATTGACAATAAGATTAAAAATAAATCTCTTTAAAATTAAAATAACATTAGTAACAAATAATAACAACATCAACTAATTTAAATTACATATATATAAATCCAATAAATATAATCAAAATCAAACATAAAAAATTTGTATCATCATCTTAAAAGCCAAAACGGCACCGAACGATACAACAACCATGACCCCTAACGTAGAAAATCTATTCAAAATGGCATTGTTTTTGTAATGATCCAATATTTTAAATTATTAAAAATTATTTTGAAATATGCAGTTGTAATATCCCGTGTTTTTAAATATTTTAATACTGTATCGGGATATGCAGTGTTAATGATTTTTGTATATATATTATGATATTTTTATGAGTTGATATGTATTTAAAACCTATTTTAATTATTGTGTATTATTTACAGTGCTTTACGTAAAATTTTCTCGGGACTCGCATTTTCGGGGAAATTTTCACGTAAATAATTTATTATTAATTATTTTAAATATATTTTCAGACTTGCATGAACTCATACGTATTTTTAAAATACTAAATAAAGCCTATGTGTGTAAATATTTATTTAATTAGGGTTTAATTAATATTACCCTAAAATTTTATTATTTGTTTATTAATTTATTGTTATTTAATTATTTTTATTTATTATTATATTTTAAAATATTAAATTATATGTGTGTGGTGTAAATTTAATGTGTGTGATTTTATTATTATTTTATTATATAGTATAAAGTATATATATATATATATATACATATAGATTATTAAAACAAAAGGATTTGGAAAATTACCGTTTAGCCCCTCCCTTCTCCCTCTTCTCTCCCGATCGTCTACCGTCACTGCGCCTCCCATTCCAGCACGCCGAACCGCCCTTCGCCGCCACCAGCTGCCGCCAACCTTCTTCCCCTTCCTTCCTCTTCCTCTCCGATGTGACCAGGCCGCCGGAAGTCCGCTGGAACGCCCGGAATCCGCCATGGCAGCAAGTTGAACTTCTCACCGTCGACGATGATTTCGGCCACCGTTTTTTACACCGCCAGTCTCTTTCTTCTCCTTGAGCTCCGGTGAGTGTAATTCTAGCTTTGGTTTGAGCTTAAATGGTCTAGATTTGCTTAGGATTTGAATTTTCAATTTCGGCCATATTAGGGTTTTCAATTTTTTTGAGCTTCGAATTGCTTGATTCATGAAAACTCCCTTCATAAATGTTGATCCTAGTAGCTTAATCTACATGTATGAATTTTTGTGGAATTTTTGGATTTTTGGGTATTTTTGAATATTTTAATATTATTTTCTAATTTTTGGAAATTAATTATTTAAATTATGAAATTGTGTTTTATGGTTAAATTAGGTGTTGAAATGAATTATAGGAATTTATTTGGAATTTTTATGAATTTCTATGTATTTATTTTGAACTATTGAAGTTTATGTAATTTTGGGAAATTAGGGTTAATTATGTTTTTAATTGAAATTAATTGATTAATTGAGTTTAATTATTGATATTATTGATAAATATGTTGAGAAAATTAATTTTGGATAATTGTATAATTTTTGGTGAATTTTTGAAGTAATTATAGTATATTTATATATATATAGGGGTATTTTGGTAATTTTACCCTAAATTGGCTAAAAATGTAATTTAATTGGTTTTAATAGTTATTTAAGGTATAAAAATGATTTCTATAAATTAATTGATATTTTTAACTAATTAAAACTATTTTTTGAGAATTATTTTTAATTATATATATAATATACGGTTTTTCTAATAAATTGAGTTTTTATCGGTTTTTACAGTGTTTTAAGGTTAATTATGTAATTTCTACGTATAAAATGAATTTCTATGTTATAAGGGTATTTTTGGTATTTTCAGAATTATTCTGTGTTTGTGGACCCCGGTCGGTGGACTGTAGTTTGGAGTCTGACCGTGGGATTTTGATTGTACTCTGTGTAGTTTTTTGAAGTGTATTTCCTTACAGGGTCGGCTCTACTCTTTTGAGTAGAGAGATGTCTGTTTTACAGGGGAGGTTCTGCCAGATTTTTGGTAGAATTCTCGTAAAACGTGATATCCGGTCGAACCTTGATATCGATTCTATGTTTAATACTCTAGATCGAATTCTAGGATTTTCTTTTAGGTTTATTCTAATGTCTGTCGTTATTGCTTGTTTAGTTGCACCGAGACCGAGGGCTAGTGGACCAGGCCCATCGGACCCGTCTCGTGGAGCGCACTAGTGTGAGTTACTATACTATATATATATGCTTTAGGATGCATGATTTAGAAATATATGTTTTATTTTGATTAAATATGCATAAATAATGTGATTTGTATTTAAGTATATTTTTGGTTTATTTTTGGTATATATTAAATTATATGCATGTTTTATTAATGAACTGTGTTTAAAATGTTTTCAAATGTATCTTTAGTTTATTTTATAATTTAATTGGATTTATTTGACGTATATATACTCAAAATATACTTGGTTTATTTGTGATATATTTCTAGTATATATATGGTCTATGTTGTTATTTTATTGAAATTCATGCATCATTTATTTTTGTGAATGAATGTTTTATATTTATTAATGAAGGATATCGATAGAACGTGCTACCTAGTGGGCAGCACTAGGACCGAGTACGTACCGGTACGCCTATAGTATTTAGGCTATATTACTAACCATTTGTGGATATTGATTGATTATGATTATTTGATGTGTGAGATGTGATTTGGGTGTGATTGCTGGAGCTCGGTTGACCAAGTGTCTCGGGGCCAATCACACTGGCAGTCAGACTGTTGGAGCTCGGTTCACTTAGTGTCTCGGGGCCAATCTACTGTCCAAATGGATTAAGTGGATATATTTTGGAATAAGTGAGCCTGTATGGCTAGAGTGTTGTCTAACACTGTTTTTGGAATTGCGATATTCTAGGGTTCTATGTGATCCTTCATAAAATATGATTTTCAATAAAATATATATAAAATGATTTCTTTGCATCTGTGTGTATTTGCCTGTATATATATTAGATATATATATACTGTTGATTGCATGCATTGTCATTTAGTATGCATGTATATATATTATAGTAATTCACTCAGTGAGGTCTGACTCCCCTCCGTTGACTATTTTTCAGGAGAGTCAACATCTTCAGACCTCAATAGCAGGCCTGTACGCCGGATTTCTTCCGCCCCGGCTTCTTTGTGTAAATTACTTATTTGAGTCTTATTTTTATAATCTAGACACTGCAGTAGCTGTGAATTAAATTGTGGGATTTTATGTATTTTGTTTATGCGAGATGCATTTTAAGAATTTGAATTGGATTTGTATTAAAAGATTTATATATATGAGATGAGATTTGATTTAAATCAAGTTGGTGCAAATGTTATTATTATATGTATGATTTTTATTTCCGGTGCATTTAATATTATTGTTTATACTATTGCATGTTTATTTTATTTTTAGGCTTGCTACGGGTTCCGGATTCGAAAGAATTCCCGTTCCCTAGCGCCGGTCATGGCCCCTGTTTTGGGTCGTGACAGCATTGCTAATAATATTTTAAATTTTTATATATATTATGATTATTTTGTTTGAATTAATTAAACTCAAGTATTGGAGTTTATTTTATTTTATTATGATTTATATTAAATTGAGATTTAAAAGTTAATTTATTGTTAAATATTATTTATTTGTTTAATAATACTATTATTTTTATTAAATTGTGAATAGTATAAGTTTAGTATATTTATTTTATTTTAATATTTTGGTAAACCTTTATTTAGCCTAAAGTTAATTGTTATATGTGTGTGTATTGTGTGTCAAAAGGGTATATATATTAAAGTATATATATATATAAAGGGTCAAAAGGTCAAATTTTCAGTTGTAATATCCCGTGTTTTTAAAATATTTTTACACTGTACCGGGATATGCAGTTTTAATAAATTTTGAATATATATTATGATATTTTCATGAGTTGATATGTATTTAAAACCTATTTTAATTATTGTGTATTATTTACAGTGCTTTACGTAAAATTTTTCCGGGACTTTCATTTTCGGGGAAATTTTCACGTAAATAATTTATTATTAATTATTTTAAATATATTTTCGGACTTGCATGAACTCATACGTATTTTTAAAATATTAAACACCGTGTATACATGTAAATATTTATTAATTAGGATTTAATATTACCCTAATATTTTATTAATTATTTATTAGTTTTATTGTTATTTAATTATTTTTATTTAGTATAAATTATTAAAATATTAAATTTTATGTGTGTGGTGTATATTTAATGTGTGTAATTTAATATTATTTTAATATATAGTATAAAGTATATATATATACATATAATACATTAAAAATCAAACTTTTGGAAAAATTACCATTTTGCCCCCGAAGCATCTCCTTCCCCGATCTTCACCCTCACCACCGTCCCGTCGCTGCCACGTGCTGATTTCTCACCATTGGTGTGCCTTCTGGTGTGCCACCACCTTCCCCAGCCTTTTCCGCCGCCTGTGGTAGCCGTTTCCGGTGTCTGGAAGTTGGTTTTGGCCGGAGAAGCTAAAACTTTGGCCACCGTCGATCACGTCCGATTCGGCCACCATTTCGACACCTCCAGTCTCTTTCTTCTCCTTGAGTTCCGGTGAGTGTGATTCTAGCTTTGGTTTGAGCTTAAATGGTCTAGAATTGCTTAGGTTTCGAATTTTCCAATTCGGTCACATTAGGGTTTTTTATTTTTTAGCTTCAAATTAATTGATTCATGAAAACTCCCTTCACAAATTTTGATCCTAGTAGCTTAATCTACATTTATGAATTTTTGTGGAATTTTTGGAGATTTTTTGGATTTTTGGGTATTTTTGATTATTTTATTATTATTTTCTAATTTTCGGAAATAAATTATTTAAATTATGAAATTGTGTTTTATGGTTGAATTAGGTGTTGAAATGAATTATAGGAATTTATTTGGAATTTTTATGAATTTCTAAGTAATTTATTTTGAATTATTGAAGTTTATGTAATTTGGGAAATTAGGGTTAAATGTGTTTTTAATTGAATTTAATTGGTTAATTGAGTTCAATTATTGATATTATTGATAAATATGTTGAGAAAAATTAATTTTGGATAATTATACTATTTTTGGTGAATTTTTGAAGTAATTATAGTATATTTATATATATAGGGGGTATTTTGGTAATTTTACCTAAATTGGCTAAAAATGTAATTTAATTGGTTTTAATAGTTATTTAAGGTATAAAAATGATTTCTACAAATTATTTGGTATTTTTAACTAATTAAAACTATTTTTCGTGAATTATTTTCAAATTATATATAATATACGATTTTTCTAATAAAATGAGTTTTTATTGGTTTTTAATGTGTTTAAAGGTTAATTATGTAATTTCTATGTTATAAGGATATTTTTGGTATTTTCAGAATTATTAAGTGATTGTGGACCCCGGTCGGTAGACTGTAGTTTGGAGTCCGACCGAGGGGTTTTGGGTGTGTTTTGTGTTTGAATTTCGAAGTGTGTTTCTTTGCAGGGTCGGCTCTACTCTTTTGAGTAGAGAGATGTCCGTTTTACAGGGGAGGTTCTGCCAAATTTTTGATAGAATTCTCGTAAAACGTGATGTCCAGTCGAACCCTAATTCTGATTCTGTGTTTAATACTCTAGATCGAATTCTAGGATTTCTGTTAGGTTATTCTAATGTCTGTCGTTATTTGCTTGTTTAGTTGCTCCGAGACCGAGGGCTAGTGGACCAGGCCCATCGGACCCATCTCGTGGAGCGCACTAGGTGAGTTACTATACTATATATATATGCTTTAGGATGCATGATTTAGAAATATATGTTTTATTTTGATTAAAATGCATAAATAATATGATTTGTATTTAAGTATATTTTTGGTTTATTTTTGTATTTATTAAATTATATGCATGTTTTGTAAATAAAATATATTTAAAATGTTTTTAAATATATTTCTAGCTTAAGTTATAATTTGATTGGATTCATTTGACATATATATACTCGAAATATACCAGGTTTACTTTTGGTATATTTCCGGTATATATATGGTTTATGTTGTTATTTTATTGAAATTCATGCATCATTTATTTTTATGAATGAATGATTTATATTATTAATGAAGGATATCAATAGAACGTGCTACCTAGTGGACAGCACTAGGACCGAGTACGTACCGGTATGCCTATAGCATTTAGGCTATATTACTAACCATTTGTGGATATTGATTGATTATGATTATTTGATGTGTGAGATATGGTTTAGGTGTGATTGCGGGAGCTCGGTTGACCAAGTGTCTCGGGGCCAATCACACTGGCAGTCAGACTGCTGGAGCTCGGTTGACTTAGTTTCTCGGGGCCAGTCTACTGTCTAAATGGATTAAGTGGATATATTTAGAATAAGTGAGCCTGCGTGGCTAGAGTGTTGTCTAACACTATTTCCGAGGTTACGATATCTTAGGGTTCTATTTGATCCTTCATAAAAGATGATTTTCAGATAAAATATATAAAATGATTTTATTGCATTTATGTGTAATTGCCTGTATATATATATTAGATACATACTGTTGACTGTATGCATTATCATTTAGTGTGTATGTATATATATTATAGTAATTCACTCAGTGAGGTCTGACTCCCCTCCGTTGACTATTTTTCAGGAGAGTCAACATCTTCAGACCTCAGTAGCAGGCCTGTACGCCAGATTTCTTCTGCCCCGACTTCTTTGTTTAAACTATTTACTTGAGTCTTATTTTTATAATCTAGACACTGCAGTAGTTGTGAATTAAAGTGTGGGATTTCATGTATTTTATTTAAAGAGATGTATTATATTGAAACTGGATTTGTACTGAAAGATTTTATATATATGTGATGAGATGAGATTTGATTTAAATCCAGTGATGAAAATGTTAGTATTATATTTATGATTTTTATTTTCGCTGCATATAATATTGTTATTGTTACTATTGCACATTTTATTTTATTTTTTAGGCTTGCTACGGGTTTCGAATTCGAAAGAATTCTCGTTCCCTAGCGTGGGTCATGGCCCCTGTTTTGGGTCGTGACAAAGTTGGTATTAGAGCAGAGTTTTATGTCAGGGCTTAGTTATGTGAGTCGTGGCCCTAGTTTTAAAGTTGTGTTTTCTGTTGAACTACTGCAGTGAATTAGGTTCGAGTACGTCTTGATAAGTATTCCTTGTTTAGTTTTTAGCATTATTCCTCCGTTGTTTATTTTGTTTGACTCTTTCCGTTTGTCTTTTCAGTATGAGGAGGCGAGCGCGTGTCGCTCCACCGGTCGTTGAGGCCGAGGATGATGAGTCTTTTCAGGATGAGGTTTTACCTCCTGAGCAGCCAGTTAGGCGTAGAGGTCGTGGTAGAGGTAGACCTCGAGGAGCGGTAGGTCACCGTAGGCAGAGAGAGTTACAGGACGAGGAGCCTGTAGAGCCTGAGTTTGATGTTCCTGTGCCTCCAGTTGTTCAGCCTGTTCAGCCTGCCTATCAGCAAGGTATGTCTGACCCTGAGGTAGCTTTGTTCTATGCCCGAGTTGGCAGGATTATTTTCGATGGTACTTCCGATCCGTTAGACTTTCTGCATGCGATTGAGACTAGGACTCGGACTACTCATATCGAGTACCAGCGGATCATGATTGTTGAGTTGTCTGTTGAGGGACCAGCTCTAGATTGGTTCATTCAGATGATCCAGCCCTATATGATGACGATGACTTGGGCTCAGTTTCGAGAGCGATTTATGAGGAGATTCTGTCCAGAGCCTCTTCGTTTGAGCTATCATCTTCGACTGACCAGTATTTCTCGTGGTGATCGATCTGTAGAGGAGTATACTCGAGAGTTTCTTCGATTGGGTAGATATGCTGAGGATCTAATGCGAGATCAGTATTTCGCTAGTACTACGTATGTCACTGGTTTGGGTTCTGCTTTTGCTGGTATGCCTACAGCAGGCCTTACTCTGGAGTCTGTGCTTGAGTTAGCCAAGGAGATTGAGCTGAGGCTAGTTAGGCAGGGAGCGATGCCTGATTATTACCAGCTAGGAGTTCAGTCGAGTGGATTGCAGGCTACTCCATATTCGAGTTTTCATGTTGGATCGAGTAGTCAGCAGCGAGGTCCGACTCAGCAGAATCAGAGACAGTAGCAGCGAGTGCATCGGAGTAGTAAACATGGCCGTGGAGGTCAGCATAGATCGTTTAGATTTGGGTCAGGTGCTTCGAGCAGCAGCAGTGGTCGTAGTTCTGGATCAGCGACCAGTGTTTGCCAGACTTACGGTAGAGTCCATCAGGGACCGTGTTATCTGACACCACTGACATGCTTCAGATGCGGGTAGACAGGACATTTTGCCAGATCGTGTCCTTATTTCGGGTATCAGCAGCAGCAGATTCCGCGATTCCCATAGCAGTCGATTGCTAGTGCTGCACCCGTGCCATTTCAGTTACCACCAGCTCAGCATCAGAGTTCCACTCAGTTTGTTCCACAGCAGAGTCGTGGTAGAGGTACTAGAGGAGGTGCCAGAGGTGTTGGCCAGGCTTCTACTAGTCAGCAGGGAGGTCGAGGTCAAGCCAGAGTTTTTCATCTTACTCAGCAGGATGCTCAGGCATCTAATGCAGTCGTGGCAGGTATTGTTTCTGTTTGTTACCTGGATGCTTGGGTTTTGTTTGATCCGGGTGCCACGCATTCATTCATTTCTCCTGTTTTTGCTTCTAAATCTTGTTGGAAAGCTTCGAGGATGGCTTTTCCTTTTTCTGTTACCACTCCTCTGAGCGATTCCTTGGACACCGATATTGTTCTTTCTGGTTGTCAAGTTCTCATGGGAGGTAGAGAATTACCCGTTGATTTGATTCTGTTGGATGTGATGGAGTTTGATATCATTCTGGGAATGGATTGGTTATCTCAGCACTTCACCGTGGTAGATTGCAGGAATAAGGAAGTGACTTTTAGAATTCCTGGTGAAGAAGATTTTAAGTTTGTTGGTGATAGGAGTTCAGCACCTCAGAATCTTATTTCTATTATTACGGTTAGGAAGTTATTGAGGAAAGGTTGTCAGGGATATTTGGCATTGGTCAGGGATACGTCAGTGGAGAAGTTGTCACTCACAGATGTTCCAGTTGCTTGTGAGTTTCCTGATGTTTTTCCCGAGGAGTTGCCAGGTTTACCACCTCACAGAGAGATTGAGTTCCGTATAGATATGGTTCCAGGTACTACTCTTATATCTATGCCACCCTATCGTATGGCTCCTGCAGAGTCGAAAGAGTTGAAGGAACAATTGTAAGAGTTGCTGGATAAAGGTTTCATCAGACCTAGTATTTCTCCTTGGGGTGCACCAGTCTTGTTTGTGAAGAAGAAGGATGGTACCCTGAGATTGTGCATTGACTATCGAGAGCTGAATAAGGTGACATTGAAGAACAAGTATCCTCTCCCAAGGATAGATGATTTGTTTGATCAGCTTCAGGGTGCACAGTTCTTTTCTAAGGTTGACTTGAGGTCGGGTTATCATCAGCTGCGGATTAGTGAATCCGATATTCCCAAGACAGCATTCCGCACTCGATATGGCCATTATGAGTTTCTGGTGATGTCTTTTGGTTTGACTAATGCACCATCAGCTTTTATGGACCTGATGAATAGGGTATTCAGACCTTATGTGGATCAGTTTATGGTAGTCTTCATTGATGATATACTGGTTTATTCAAGGAGTATGGATGAGCACGTATATCACTTGAGGATTGTACTACAGACATTGAGAGATCATCAGCTTTATGCTAAATTCTTGAAGTGTGATTTCTGGATGGAGATTGTTTCTTTTCTTGGACACGTAGTGTCTAAAGAAGGTATTCAGGTTGATCCACAGAAGATTGAGGCAGTGTCTGAATGGCCTAGACCTACTTCTATCATAGAGATTCGGAGTTTTCTGGGTTTAGCCGGGTATTATAGGCGGTTTGTGCAGGATTTTTCCAGGATAGTAGCCCCTATGACTCGCTTGACTCAGAAGAATGTTAGGTTCGAGTGGTCAGAAGCTTGTGAGAATAGTTTTCAGTTATTGAAGGAGAAGTTGACCACAGCACCAGTGTTAGCTTTGCCTAACAGTGTGGATAAGTTCACAGTTTACTGTGATGCTTCTAGAATTGGTCTTGGTTATGTGTTGATGCAGAATGGAAGGGTGATAGCCTATGCTTCGAGGCAGTTGAAGAAGCATGAGCAGAACTATCCTACACATGATCTTGAGATGGCTGCAGTGATTTTTGCTTTGAAGATTTGGAGACATTATCTGTACGGGGTGACTTGTGAGATATTTACTGATCACAAGAGCCTTAAGTACATTTTCCAGCAGAGAGATTTGAATTTGAGGCAGAGAAGATGGTTAGAACTGTTGAAGGATTATGATTGTGAGATCTTATATCATCCGGGTAAAGCTAATGTGGTAGCAGATGCCTTGAGTAGAAAGTCCTCAGGCAGTCTTGCTCACATCAGTGTTGAGAGGAGACCATTGATCCAGGAATTGTATCTGATGGTGGATCAAGGTCTGATGATGAAGATTAGTAGATCAGGTGGACTACTAGCTTAATTTAAAGTACGATATGTACTGAGGGATAGGATTAAAGCAGCTCAGAGCCGAGATCCTATTCTGGAAGAGCTTGCAGAGAATGTTCGAGCAGGGAAGTTCACTGATTTCACACTCAATGATGATGGTGTGTTGTGGATCAGTGGTAGATTATGTGTTCTTGATGTGGATGATTTGAAAGAGGAGATTTTAGAGGAAGCACACTCTACAGCTTATAGCGTACATCCAGGTGTTACTAAGATGTACCACAGTATTAGAGATTTATACTGGTGGGACGGATTGAAGAAAGATGTCACTGATTATGTTGCTAAGTGTTTGACGTGTCAGCAAGTGAAAGTCGAACATTAGAAGCCTTCTGGGAAGCTTTAGCCTCTTCCTATTCCCAAGTGGAAGTGGGAAAGGATAGCTATGGATTTTGTGGTAGGTTTACCTCGTTCGAAGGATGGATACGATTCTATCTCGGTGATTGTAGACAGATTGACGAAGTCTGCACATTTCTTGCCTGTGAAAGCCACATATTCTGTAGGTAGATTGGCGAAGTTGTATGTGAAGCATATCGTATGCCTTCATGGAGTACCTATGTCCATTGTGTCAGATAGAGGTTCGGTGTTTACTTCTCGTTTTTGGCAGAAGTTGCAGGAAGCGATGGGCACTAGGTTGGACTTCAGTATTGCTTTTCATCCTCAGACAGATAGCCAGTTTGAGAGGACGATCCAGACACTGGAAGATATGTTGAGGATGTGTGTCTTGGATTTGGGAGGTAGCTGGGATGATCATTTGTCACTTGTTGAGTTTGCATATAATAATAGCTACCATAGCAGTATTGGTATGGCATCGTATGAGGCTTTGTATGGAAGGAAGTGTAGATCCCCTTTGAGTTGGGATGAGATTGGTGAGAGAGCTTTGACTGGACCTGAGATGGTTCAGGATGCTGCAGAGAAAGTCACCGTGATTAAGCGAAGATTAGAGACCGCAGTTAGCAGACAGAAGAGTTATGCAGATCCTAGGCGCAGAGATGTGGAGTTTTAGGTTGGAGATTTTATTTTTCTGAAAGTATCTCCGATGAAGGGTGTGATGAGATTTGGCAGGAAGGGTAAGTTAGCACCGAGATATATTGGACCGTTTGAGATTCTGGAGAGAGTTGGCACTGTTGCATATCGGTTGGATTTGCCTCCGAGTATGTCACAGGTGCATCCAGTATTTCATATCTCGATGTTGAGGAAGTATATCTCAGACCCTTCACACGTGTTGAAGCCTGACAGTGTAGAAGTGAGTGAAGATTTGACGTTTGTGGAAGAACCTGTGGCGATCGTAGATTATCAAATTCGACAGTTGCGTTCGAAGCAGATTCTGATGGTCAAGGTTTTGTGGCGTAGTAATAGAGTTGAGGAGCATACATGGGAGACTGAAGCTGAGATGCGAGCTTCTTACCCGTATCTCTTTCCTTCTTGATCCTATAATCTTTTCTTTCTGGAATTCGGGGACGAATTCTTGTAAGGGGGGAAGACTGTAATATCCTGTGTTTTTAAAATATTTTTACACTGTACCGGGATATGCAGTTTTAATAAATTTTGAATATATATTACGATATTTTCATGAGTTGATATGTATTTAAAACCTATTTTAATTATTGTGTATTATTTACAGTGCTTTACGTAAAATTTTCCCGGGACTTTCATTTTCGAGGAAATTTTCACGTAAATAATTTATTATTAATTATTTTAAATATATTTTCGAACTTGCATGAACTCATACGTATTTTTAAAATATTAAACACTGTGTATACATGTAATTATTTATTAATTAGGATTTAATATTACCCTAATATTTTATTAATTATTTATTAGTTTTATTGTTATTTAATTATTTTTACTTAGTATAAATTATTAAAATATTAAATTATATGTGTGTGGTGTATATTTAATGTGTGTAATTTAATATTATTTTAATATATAGTATAAAGTATATATATATACATATAATACATTAAAAATCAAACTTTTGGAAAAATTACCATTTTGCCCCCGAAGCATCTCCTTCCCCGATCTTCACCCTCACCGCCGTCTGGTCGCTGCCGTGCTGATTTCTCGCCATTGGTGTGCCTTCCGGTGTGCCACCACCTTCCCCAGCCTTTTTCGCCGCCTGTGGTAGCCGTTTCCGACGTTTGGAAGTTGGTTTTGGCCAGAGAAGCTAAAACTTTGGCCACCGTCGATCACGTCGATTCCGGCCACCATTTTTGACACCGCCGGTCTCTTTCTTCTCCTTGAGCTCCGGTGAGTGTGATTCTGGCTTTGGTTTGAGCTTAAATGGTCTAGAATTGCTTAGGTTTCGAATTTTCCAATTCGGTCACATTAGGATTTTTGATTTTTTTAGCTTCAAATTAATTGATTCATGAAAACTCCCTTCACAAATGTTGATCCTAGTAGCTTAATCTACATGTATGAATTTTTGTGGAATTTTTGGAGATTGTTTGGATTTTTGGGTATTTTTGATTATTTTATTATTATTTTCTAATTTTCGGAAATTAATTATTTAAATTATGAAATTGTGTTTTATGGTTGAATTAGGTGTTGAAATGAATTATAGGAATCTATTTGTAATTTTTATGAATTTCTAAGTATTTATTTTGAATTATTGAAGTTTATGTAATTTGGGAAATTAGGGTTAAATGTGTTTTTAATTGAATTTAATTGGTTAATTGAGTTTAATTATTGATATTATTGATAAATATGTTGAGAAAATTAATTTTGGATAATTATACTATTTTTGGTGAATTTTTGAAGTAATTATAGTATATTTATATATATAGGGGTATTTTGGTAATTTTACCCTAAATTGGCTAAAAATGTAATTTAATTAGTTTTAATAGTTATTTAAGGTATAAAAATGATTTCTACAAATTATTTGGTATTTTTAACTAATTAAAACTATTTTTCATGAATTATTTTCAATTATATATATAATATACGGTTTTTCTAATAAAATGAGTTTTTATTGGTTTTTAATGTGTTTAAAGGTTAATTATGTAATTTCTACGTATAAGATGTATTTCTATGTTATAAGGATATTTTTGGTATTTTCAGAATTATTCTGTGATTGTGTACCTCGGTCGGTAGACTGTAGTTTGGAGTCCGACCGAGGGGTTTTGGGTGTGTTTTGTGTTTGAATTTTGAAAAGTGTTTCTTTGCAGGGTCGGCTCTACTCTTTTGAGTAGAGAGATGTCTGTTTTACAGGGGAGGTTCTGCCAAATTTTTGATAGAATTATCGTAAAACGTGATGTCCAGTCGAACCCTAATTCCGATTCTGTGTTTAATACTCTAGATCGAATTCTAGGATTTCTGTTAGATTTATTCTAATGTCTGTCATTATTTGCTTGTTTAGTTGCGCCGAGACCGAGGGCTAGTGGACCAGGCCCATCGGACCCGTCTCGTGGAGCGCACTAGGTGAGTTACTATACTATATATATATGCTTTAGGATGCATGATTTAGAAATATATGTTTTATTTTGATTAAAATGCATAAATAATATGATTTGTATTTAAGTATATTTTTGGTTTATTTTTGTATTTATTAAATTATATGCATGTTTTGTAAATAAAATATATTTAAAATGTTTTTAAATATATTTCTAGCTTAAGTTATAATTTGATTGGATTCATTTGACATATATATACTCGAAATATACCAGGTTTACTTTTGGTATATTTCCGGTATATATATGGTTTATGTTGTTATTTTATTGAAATTCATGCATCATTTATTTTTATGAATGGATGATTTATATTATTAATGAAGGATATCGATAGAACGTGCTACCTAGTGGGCAGCACTAGGACCGAGTACGTACCGGTATGCCTATAGCATTTAGGCTATATTACTAACCATTTGTGGATATTGATTGATTACGATTATCTGATGTGTGAGATATGGTTTGGGTGTGATTGCGGCAGCTCGGTTGACCAAGTGTCTCGGGGCCAATCACACTGGCAGTCAGACTGCTGGAGCTCGGTTGACTTAGTGTCTCGGGGCCAGTCTACTGTCTAAATGGATTAAGTGGATATATTTGGAATAAGTGAGCCTGCGTGGCTAGAGTGTTGTCTAACATTATTTCCGAGGTTGCGATATCTTAGGGTTCTATTTGATCCTTCATAAAAGATGATTTTCAGATAAAATATATAAAATGATTTTATTGCATTTGTGTGTAATTGCCTGTATATATATATTAGATATATACTGTTGACTGTATGCATTATCATTTAGTGTGTATGTATATATATTATAGTAATTCACTCAGTGAGGTCTGACTCCCCTCCGTTGACTATTTTTCAGGAGAGTCAACATCTTCAGACCTCAGTAGCAGGCCTGTACGCCGGATTTCTTCCGCCCCGGCTTCTTTGTGTAAACTATTTACTTGAGTCTTATTTTTATAATCTAGACACTGCAGTAGTTGTGAATTAAAGTGTGGGATTTCATGTATTTTATTTAAAGAGATGTATTATATTGAAACTGGATTTGTACTGAAAGATTTTATATATATGTGATGAGATAAGATTTGATTTAAATCCAGTGATGAAAATGTTAGTATTATATTTATGATTTTTATTTCCGCTGCATATAATATTGTTATTGTTACCATTGCACGTTTTATTTTATTTTTTAGGCTTGCTATGGGTTCCGGATTCAAAAGAATTCCCGTTCCCTAGCGCCGGTCATGACCCCTGTTTTGGGTCGTGACATCAGTCAACCCTTTCTCTCTCTTCTTCTTTTTCTTTTTTTTTCTTTTTCTTTCTGCCGTTTTGGTTTCTGCCATTTTCGTCACAACACCACAGTTACGACTGAAACTGGAGAGTCATGACCAGTGGTAGGGAATGAGAATTCTTTTGAATCCAAAACCCATTATAAGGACATAATATTTTAAATAAAATAATATTATTTTGGGATATGCAGTATTAATAATTTTAAATTTTATTTGTATATTATTATTGTTAATTGCTAATGATATTTACGTATTTTATTCTGAGAAATTATTCACGTAAAAATTATTTTTACGTGAGATTATTATTATTATTATTATTATTATTATTATTATTATTATTATTAATAAATTTGATAGAGGGCATTATAGTAATTTCATAAATAAATAAATATATAGAAAAGTCAAAAAAATTTTTGGGTCAAACCTTCCTCACCTTTTTTCTCCTTTTTTTTTCTTCTTCTTCTTCTTCCCTCTCTCGGTCCGACACCATCCATGTCACGACCCAAACCGGGAGTCATGACGAGCACTAGGAAACAAGAATTCTTTTGAATCCGGAATCCGTAGTAAGCCTTTAAAATAAAAACACATGCAGTAAATAAATAAAAAATGTATGACTGAATTAAAATTTTTAAAATTTATATATAAATATAAATACTCAATATCCTTTCATAAATAAAAGATATTCATACAATATACTAGATACAAAGTATCAAGAATAAAACAATACTCTTCTGATACAATAACACTACTACTGCAATTTCTAGAATACAAATAAGAGTTTAAATATAAATTTTACATAATCTAGCCAGAGAGGAAGAATACCGGCGAAGAGCTCTACTACTAAGGTCTGACAATATAATATCTCTTGAAAAAAATAATTTAGGGGGGTCAAACTTCACTAAGGGAATTATTATAATATATATACATGCAATCTAAACCATAATAGTCAGACATTCTTATATATATGCATATACATGCATTTCATATCAATGTCAAACTTTGCTTTTTATATATGTAATAAATGCAGAAAATGCTTATTTTAATATATGAAGGATCAAATAGAACCTTATTTAATTGCAACCTCAATCAATAATACCACTCTAGCTATACAGGATCACTTAATTCCAAGGTAATTCACTTATTCCATTTTAGACAGTAGACTGGCCCTGAGACACTAAGTCAACCGAGCTCTAACAATCTGACTGTCAGTGTGATTAGCCCCAAGACACTAGGTCAACCGAGCTCCAGTAACCACACTACTCAATCACATTAATCTCAATAATCGATCAATCAAATATTATTGTAATATCCCGTGTTTTTAAATATTTTAATACTGCATCGGGATATGCAGTGTTATTAATTTTTAAAATATAATATTGATATTTAATAAGCTTTTATTTAATTTAAATTGATTTTTAATTGTTTATCATTATTTTAAGTGCTTTACGTAAAATTTTCCCGGGACTTGCATTTTCGGGGAAATTTTCACGTAAATAATTTACTATTAATTATATTAAATAAATTTACGGACTTGCATGAACTCATACGTATTTTTAAATTACTAAATAAAGCCTATGTGTGTATATATTTATTTAATTAGGGTTTAATTTATTATCCTAATATTTTATTAATTATTTATTAGTTTTATTGTTATTTAATTATTTTATTTAGTATTAAATTATTAAAATATTAAATTATAAGTGTGTGGTGTATGTTTAATGTGTGTAATTTAATATTATTTTATTATATAGTATAAAGTATATATATATACACATTATAAGTCAAAAATCAAAACTTTTGGAAAATTATATTTTTGCCCCCGATTGCTCCTTCTTCCCCGATTTTCGCTTCCCTCGCCGTCCGCCGTCTGCAACTGTCGATTCCTTGCTGTTGGTGTGCCACCACCTCCGCCAGCCTTCCTCACCGCTTGTAGCAGCCGTTTCCGGCGTTTGGAGATCGATTTTTGGCCGGAAGCCGAGAGTTTGCATTTTCTTCTTCCCTCACGATTCCGACCACCATTTTTGACACCGCCGGTCTCTTTATTCTCCTTGAGCTCCGGTGAGTGTGATTCTACCTTTGGTTTGAGCTTAAATGGTCTTGATTTGCTTAGGTTTCGAATTTTCAATTTCGGCCATATTAGGGTTTTTGATTTTTTTGAACTTTTAATTGCTTGATTCATGAAAAGTCCCTTCACAAATGTTGATCCTAGTAGCCTAATATACATGTATGAATTTTTGTGGAATTTTTGGAGATTAATTTGATTTTTGGGTATTTTTGAATATTTTAATATTATTTTCTAATTTTCGGAAATTAGTTAATTAAATTATGAAATTGTGTTTTATGATAATTATAGGTTTTAAAATGAATTATAGAAATTTATTTGGAATTTTTATGAATTTCTATGTATTTATTTTGAATTTAATTAGTTTATGTAATTTTGGGAAAATTAGGTTAATTGTGTTTTAAATTGAAATTAATTGGTTAATTGAGTTTAATTATTGATATTATTTATAAAAATGTTGAGAAAATTAATTTTGGATAATTATACTATTTTTGGTGAATTTTTGAATGAATTTTAGTATATTTATATATATATAGGGGTATTTTGGTAATTTTATCCTAAATTGGCTAAAAATGTAATTTAATTGGTTTTAATAGTTATTTAAGGTATAAAAATGATTTCTAAAAATTATTTAGTATTTTTAATTAATTAAAACTATTTTTCGTGAATTATTTTCATATATATATATAATATACGATTTTTCTAATAAAATGAATTTTTATCGGTTTTTACTGTGTTTTAAGGATAATTATGTAATTTCTACCTATAAAATGTATTTTTGTGATATAAGGGTATTTTTGGTAATTTAAAATTGTTCTGTGTTTGTGGACCCCGATCGGTAGACTGTAGTTTGTAGTCCGACCAAGGGGTTGTGAATGTAATTTTGCATTTATTTTCGAAGTGTGTTTCTTTGCAAGGTCAGCTCTACTCTTTGAGTAGAGAGATGTCCATTTTACAAGGGAGGTTCTGTCGAATTTTTGGTAGAATTCTCGTAAAACGTGATGTCCAGTCGATCCCTAATTTTGATTCTGTGTTTAATATTCTAGATCGAGTTTCTAGGACTTTCTGTTAGGTCTATTCTGATTTCTGTCGTTATTGTTTGTCTAGTTGCGCCGAGACCGAAGCCTAGTGGACCAGGCCCGTCGGATTCATCTCGAGGAGCGCACTAAGTGTGAGTTACTATATTATATATATATGTTTAGGGTGCATGATTTAGAAAAATATGTTTTATTTTGATTATTTATGCATGAATAATTCAATTATTACCTAATTTTATTTTTAGTTTATTTTGGTTTATTTCCTATATATTTTGAATTATATACATGTTTTGTTAATAAATTATATTTAAAATGTTTTTAAATATATTTCTAGTTTAATTTATAATTTGATTGGATTTATTTGACGTATATATACTCGAAATATACCTGGTTTACTTTTGGTATATTTCCAGTATATATATATGGTTTATGTTGTTATTTTATTTAAATTCATGCATCATTTATTTGTTAATGAATGTTTTATATTTATTAATGAAGGATATCAATAGAACGTGCTACCTAGTGGGCAGCACTAGGACCGAGTACGTACCGGTGCGCTTATAGCATTTAGGCTATATTACTAACCTATTTGTGGATATTGATTGGTTATGATTATTTGATGTGTGAGATATGGTTGGAGGTGTGATTGCTGGAGCTCGGTTGACCAAGTGTGTCGGGGCCAATCATACTGGCAGTCAGACTGATGGAGCTCGGTTGACTTAGTGTCTCGGGGCCAGTCTACTGTCTAAATGGATTAAGTGGATATATTTGGAATAAGTGAGCCTGTATGGCTAGAGTGTTGTCTAACACTGTTTCGAGTTTGCGATGTTCTAGGGTTCTATTTGATCCTTCATAAACGATGATTTTCAATAAAATATATAAAATGATTTTACTGCATCTGTGTGTATCTGCTTGTATACATACATATTAGATATATACTTTGATTGTGTGCATTGTCATTTAGTATGCGTGTATATATATTATAGTAATTCACTCAGTGAGGTCTGACTCCCCTCCGTTGACTAATTTTTCAGGAGAGTCATCATCTTCAGACCTCAATAGTAGGCCTGTACGCCGGATTTCTTCCGCCATGGCTTCTTTGTGTAAACTGCTTTCCTGAGTCTTGACTTTTATTTTATCTAGACACTGCAGTAGTCATTAAATATTTAAGAGATGTTGTATTATATATTTGAACTGGATTTGTATTAAAAGATTTATGTATATGTAATGATGAGGATTTGATTTAAATCTAGTTGGTGCATATGCTATTATTATAATTATGATTTTTATTTCCGCTGCATTATATATATTGTTATTACTATTGCATGTTTTATTTCATTTTTAGGCTTGCTATGAGTTCCGGATTCGAAAGAATTCCCGTTCCCTAGCACCGGTCATGGCCCCTATTTTGGGTCGTGACAATTACCTCAAATGATATCATAATTCAACCCTAAAATCTATCGCACCGGTATGTACACGATCCTAGTGTTGCCCATTAGGTAGCACGTTCTATTGATATCCTTCAATTAAAATTAAACATACATAGGGAAAATAAATAATGCATAATAACAAAATAAACCATATATATATACCAGAAATATACCTAAAATAAACTAAGTATATTTCAAGTATATATATGCTAAATAAATTCAAAATCAACCATAAAAATATACCAAATAAAACCAATAATATACTAAAACATTCTAAGTATATATATCAAAAATATAACATGCATTTATTTTGAAATATATAAAAAATATACTAAAAATATACCTAATTATATAACATGCATATATCAAAATAAACTTTAAATATACCGAAGATATACTAAAAATAAATCAAAAATATACTAAATCATTTAATACATAAATCATATTTAGACATAAAATAAAATGTAAAATCCTTATTCATGCATTTTAAATGCAATGCATATATAATATAATAACTCATATGTTTGCACCCTTTGAGACTGACTAGATGGGCCTAGTCTGATAGGCCTCAGTCTCGGCTTAACTAGAAAAATAAATAATAATAAATCAGAATATATTCTAACTTTACGCTTTTAGTATTACTATAGAGACTCAATCAAAATTCCAAAACTAGACTCGGACCGGTTGTCACATTTTACGAGAAATCTACCAGAAATTCGACAGAGTCTCCTTTGTAAAACGGACGTCTCCCTACAAAAGTAGGGTTGATCCTTGTCATGACCCAAAACAGGGGCCATGACCGGCGCTAGGGAACAGGAATTCTTTCGAATCCGAAACCCGTAGCAAGCCTAAAAATAAAATAAAACATGTCAGTAATGCTAACAGTATTTAATGCAGCAAAACTAAAATCATAATTATCAAAATGATAATCTCCCACGGGATTTAAATCAAATCCATATCTCATATATATAAATCTTTTAATACAAATCCAGTTCAAATTCTTAAAATACATAATTCATACAAATATAATACACAAAACCCACAATTTATTTACAATTACTGCAGTGTCTAGATTATAAAAATAAAACTCAAGACTCAGATAAGCAGTTTACATAAAGAAGTCGGGGCGGAAGAAATCCGACGTACAGGCCTGCTACTGAGGTCTGAAGATGATGACTCTCCTGAAAAATGGTCAACAGGGGGGAGTTAGACCTCACTGAGTGAATTACTATAATATATATACATGCATACTAAATGACAATGCATACAGTCAATAGTACATATATAAATATATATACAGGCAAATACACACGGATGCAATAAAATCATTTTATATCTTTATTGAAAATCACTGTTTATGAAGGATCAAATAGAACACTAGAATATCGCAACCTCAAACAGTGTTAGACAACACTCTAGCCATACAGGCTCACTTATTCCAAAATATTCACTTATTCCATTTAGACAGTAGACCGGCCCCGAGGCACTAAGTCAACCGAGCTCCAGCAGTCTGACTATCAGTGCGATTGGCCTCGAGACACTTGGTCAACCGAGCTCCAACAATCACACTCCCAAATCACATCACACATCAGATAAATCAATTCCAATCAATATCCACAAGTGGTAGCACGTTCTATCGATATCATTCTTTAATAAATATAAAACATACATTCACAAATAAATGATGCATGAATTTGAAATAAATAGCAACATAAATCATATATATACTAGAAATATACTAAAAGTAAACTAGGTATATTTCGAGTATATATACGTCAAATAAATCCAATATAATCGTAAAATAAACTAAATATATATTTAAAAACATTTTAGATATAAATGTTTAATAAAGCATGCATATAATTTAAGATATACCAAAATAAACCAAAGATAAACCAAAAATAAACTAAAAATAAACTTAAGTACTGATTAAATTATTTATGCATATTTAATCAAAACAAAACATATATTTCTAAATCATGCATCCTAAAGCATATATATATATATATAGAATAGTAACTCACACTTAGTGCGCTCCTCGAGATAGGTCCGACTGGCCTGGTCCACTAGGCCTCGGTCTCGGCATAACTAAACAAACAATAAATAACAAACATCAGAATAAACCTAATAGAAAATCCTAGAAACTCGATCTAGAATATTAGACACAGAATCAGAATTAGGGTTTGACCGGACATCACGTTTTACGAGAATTCTACCGAAAATTCGACAGAACCTCCCCTGTAAAACGGACATCTCTCTACTCAAAGAGTAGAGCCGGTCCTGCAAAGAAATACACTTCGAAAAATAGACATAAAAACACATCCACAACCCCTTGGTCGGACTCTAAACTACAGTTTACCGATCGGGGTCCACAATCATAGAACAATTATGGAAATACCAAAAATGCCCTTATATCACAGAAATACATTTAATAAGTAGAAATTACATAATTAACTTAAAACACAGTAAAAACCAATAAAAACTCATTTTATTTAGAAATATCGTATATTATATATATAATTGAAAATAATTCACGAAAAATAGTTTTAATTAATTAAAAATACTAAATAATTTGTAGAAATCATTTTATACCTTAAATAATTATTAAAAGCAATTAGATTACATTTTCAGTCAATTTAGGATAAAATTACCAAAATACCCCTATATATATAAATATACTAAAATTACTCCAAAAATTCACCAAAAATAATATAATTATCCAAAATTAATTTTCTCAACATTTTTATCAATAATATCAATAATTAAACTCAATTAACCAATTAATTTCAATTAAAAACATAATTAACCTAATTTTCCAAAATTACATAAACCTAAATAAATTCAAAATAAATACATAGAAATTCATAAAAATTCCAAATAAATTTCTATAATTCATTTTAACACCTATATTTCTCATGAAACACAATTTCATAATTTAATTAATTAATTTTCGAAAATTAGAAAATAATAATAAAATATTCAAAAATACCCAAAAATCAAAATAATTCCCAAAAATTCTACAAAAATTCACACATGTAGATTAACCTACTAGGATAAACATTTGTGAAGGAATTTTTCATGAATCAATCATTTGAAGCTCAAAAAAATCGAAACCCCTAAGATGGCCGAATTGAACAATTGACAAAAACCTTACCAAATCAAGTTTTAAGCTTAAAAAAAGCTTGGAATTGTCTTCTATGGCTTCGAGGGAGTCCAACAACACCAGAATGAAGGAATTTAGTGGCCAGAATAGTGAGGGAGGAAGAAAAGGTCAACTTTCGGCCAAAATGCCGAAACTTAGCTCACCGGTGCCGGAGAAGACATCTGCAGGCGGCGGAATGGCTGGAGGAAGGAGGTGGCACGGTGGGAGGCGCAGTGACGGTAGGTGGCCGGCGTGCGCAGTGGTGAGAGGGGATGGGGACGTCGGGGAAGAGAAGGAGAAAGGGGAGGGGTAGGTTTTGTAATTTTACAATATTATATATATATATATATATATATATATATATATATATATATATATATATATACACACATGCTAATTAAGTATTAACTATATAATATAGTATGATTTAATGAAAATAACCCTAATTTAAATCAATTATGTAAATATACATGCATGTGTATATATATTCTAATATGACAATTAAAATAATACATGGACTCATGCAATTTTATAAATCCTTTTAAAATAACTAATATTAAATTACTTACGTGTAAATTTCCCCGAAAATGAAAGTCCCGGGAAAATTTTACGTAAATGTCTTAAAATAATGTAAATAATTAAAATTAGCTTTAATTAAATAACAAACTCATAATATTCTAATATTATATATATAAGAATTATTAACACTGTATATCTCGATGCAGTATAAAAATATTTAAAAACACGGGATATTACAGTCTTCCCCCCTTACAAGAATTCGTCACCGAATTCCAGAAAGAAAATGATCACAAGATCAAGAAGGGAAGAGATACGGGTAAAAAGCTCACATCTCAGCTTCAGTCTCCCACGTATGCTCCTCGACTCTGTTGCTACGCCATAAAACCTTGACCATCGGAATATGCTTTGACCTCAATTGTCGAACTTGATAATCAACGATCGCCACAGGTTCTTCCACAAACATCAAATCTTCACTCACTTCTACACTGTCAGGCTGCAACATATGTGAAGGGTCTGGAATATACTTCCTCAACATCAAGATGTGAAATACTGGATGCACCTGTGACATATTCGGAGGCAAAGCCAACCGATATGCAACAGTGCCAACTCTCTCCAAAATCTCAAACGGTCCGATATATCTCGATGCTAACTTACCCTTCCTACCAAATCTCATCACACCCTTCATCGAAGATACCTTCAGAAAAATAAAATCTCCAAACTGAAACTCCACATCTTTACGCCTAGGATCTGCATAGCTCTTCTGTCTACTAACTGCGGTCTCTAGTCTGTGCTTAATCATGACGACTTTCTCTGCAGCATCCTGAACCATCTCAGGTCCAGTTAAAGCTCTCTCACCAGTCTCATCCCAACTCAGAGGGGATCTACACTTCCTTCCGTATAACGCCTCGTATGGTGCCATGCCAATACTGCTATGGTAGCTGTTATTATATGCAAACTCAACGAGTGGAAAATGATCATCCCAGCTACCTCCCAAATCCAGGACACACATCCTCAACATATCTTCTAATGTCTGGATCATCCTCTCAGACTAACCATCTGTCTAAGGATGAAAAGCAGTACTGAAATCCAACCTAGTGCCCATCGCTTCCTACAACTTCTGCCAAAAACAAGAGGTAAATACTGAACCTCTGTCTGACACAATGGACACAGGTACCCCATGAAGGCACACAATATGCTTCACGTACAGCTTCGCCAATCTAGCTATAGAATAAGTGGCTTTCACAGGCAAGAAATGTGCAGACTTTGTCAACCTATCTACAATCACCCAGATGGAATTGTATCCATCCATAGAACGAGGTAAACCAACCACAAAGTCCATAGCTATCCTTTCCCACTTCTACTCGGGAATAGGAAGAGGCTAAAGCTTCCTAGAAGGCTTCTGATGTTCAGCTTTCACTTGCTAACACGTCAGACACTTAGTAACATAATCAACGACATCCTTCTTCAATCCATCCCACCAGTATAAGTCTCTGATATTGTGGTACATCTTAGTAACACCTGGATGTACGCTATAGGCTGTAGAATGTGCTTCCTCTAAGATCTCTTCTCTCAAATCATCCACATCAGGAACACACAATCTACCACTGATCCATAACACACTGTCATCATCGAGTGTGAAATCAGTGAACTTCCCTGCTCGAACATTCTCTGCAAGCTCTTCTAGAATAGGATCTCGGTTCTGAGCTACTTTAATCCTATCCCTTAGTACAGATCGCACCTTAAATTGAGCTAACAGTCCACCTGACCTACTGACCTTTATCATCAGACCTTGATCTACCAATAGTTGTAACTCCTGGATCAACGATCTCCTCTCAACACTGATGTGAGCAAGATTGCCTGAGGACTTTCTACTCAAGGCATCTACTACCACATTAGCCTTACCCGGATGATATAATATCTCACAGTCATAATCCTTAAAAAATTCTAACCATCTTCTTTGCCTCAGATTCAGATCTCTCTGCTGAAAAATGTAGTTAAGGCTCTTGTGATCAATAAATATCTCACAAGTCACCCCGTATAGATAATGTCTCCAAATCTTCAAAGCAAAGATCACTGCAGCCATTTCAAGGTCATGTGTGGGATAGTTCTACTCATGCTTCTTCAACTGCCTCGAAGCATAGGCTATCACCCTTCCATTCTGCATCAGCACACAACCAAGGCCAACTCTAGAGGCATCACAATAAAATGTGAACTTATCCACATTATTAGGCAATGCTAACACTGGCGCTGTGGTTAACTTTTCCTTCAACAACTGGAAACTATTCTCATAAACTTCTGACCATTCAAATCTAACATTCTTCTGAGTCAAGTGAGTCATAGGGGCTGTAATTCTAGAAAAATCTTGCACAAACCGCCTATAATACCTGGCTAAACCCAGAAAACTCCGAATCTTAGTAACAGAAGTCGGTCTAGGCCACTCAGACAATGATTCAATCTTCTGTGGATCAACCTGGATACCTTCTTTAGACACCACGTGTCCAAGAAAAGAAATACTCTCCATCCAGAAATCACACTTCGAGAATTTAGCATAAAGCTAATGATCTCTCAGTGTCTGCAGTACAATCCTTAAGTGATATACATGCTCCTCCATACTCCTTGAATAAACCAGTATATCATCGATGAAGACTACCACAAACTGATCCACATACGGTCTGAATACCCTATTCATCAGATCCATAAAAGCTGCTGGTGCATTAGTCAAACCAAAAGACATCACCAGAAACTCATAATGGCCATATCTAGTGCGGAATGCTGTTTTAGGAATATCAGCTTCACTAATCCGTAACTGATGATAACCCGACCTCAAGTCAATCTTAGAAAAGAACTGTGCACCTTGTAGCTGATCAAACAAGTCATCTATCCTCGGAAGAGGATACTTGTTCTTCACTGTCATCTTGTTCAGCTTTCTGTAGTCAATGCACAGTCTCAGGGTACCATCCTTCTTCTTCACAAATAGGACTGGTGCACCCCAAGGAGAAACACTAGGTCTGATAAAACCCTTATCCAACAACTCTTGCAACTGCTCCTTCAACTCTTTCAACTTTGCAGGAGCCATTCTGTAGGGTGGCATAGATATAGGAGTAGTACCTGGTACCACATCTATACAGAACTCAATCTCTCTATAAGGTGGTAAACCTGGCAACTCCTTGAGAAAAACATTAGGAAACTCATAAGCAACAGGAACATTTGTGAGTGACAACTTCTCCACTGAAGTATCCCTGACCAATGCCAAATATCCCTAATAACCTTTCCTCAACAACTTCCTAGCCGTAATAGCAGAAATAAGATTCTGAGGTGCTGAACTCCTATCACCCACAAACTTAAAATCTTCATCATCAGGAATTATGAACATCACCTCTTTATTCCTACAATCTACCACGGCATAGTGATGAGATAACTAATCCATTCCCAAAATAACATCAAACTCCATCACATCCAACAGGATTAAATCAGTGGGTAATTCTCTATCTCCCATGAGAACTGGACAACCAGAAAGAATAATATCGATGTCCAAGGAATCGCTCAGAGGAGTGGCAACAGACAAAGGAAAAGCCATCCTCAAAGCTTGCCAATAAGATTTAGAAGCAAAAATGGGAGAAACAAATGAATGCGTGGCACCCGGATCAAACAAAACCCATGCATCCAAGTAACAAACAGAAACAAATACCTGCCATGACTACATTAGATGCCTGAGCATCCTATTGAGTAAGGTGGAAGACTCTGGCCTGACCTCGACCTCCCTACTGACTGGTAGAAGCCTGGACAACACCTCTGGCACCTCCTCTAGTACCTCTACCACGACTCTACTGTGGGATAAACTGAGTGGAACTCTGATGCTGAGCTGGTGGTAACCGAAATGGCACGGGTGCAACACTAGCAATCGACTGCTATGGAAATCGCAAAATCTGCGGCTGTTGATACCCGGAGTAAGGACACGATTTGGCAAAATGTCCTGTCTGCCCGCATCTGAAATATGTCAGTGGTGTCAGATAGCACGATCCCTGATGGACTCTATCGCAGGTCTGGCATACACTGGTAGCTGATCCAGAACTATGACCACTGCTGCTGCTTGAAGCACCTGACCCGAATCTGAATGGTCTACGCTGACCTCCACGGCCATGTCTACTGCTCCAATGCACTCGCTGCTGCTGCCTCTGACTCTGCTGAGTCGGACCTCGCTGTTGACTACTCGAACCAACATGAAAACTCAAATATGGAGTAGCCTGCAATCCACTTGATTGAACTCCCAGCTGGTAATAATCAGGCATCGCTCCCTGCCTAACTAGCCTCAACTCAATCTCCTTGGCTAACTCAATCACAGACTCAAGAGTAAGGCCTGTTGTAGCTATACTAGCAAATGCTGAACCTAATTCAGTGACATATGTAGTGACTGGGAAATATTGGTCTCGCATCAGATCCTCTGCATATCTACCCAGCCGAAGAAACTCTTAGGTGTACTCTTATACTGATCGATCACCACGAGAAATACTGGTCAATCGGAGATGATAGCTCATATAAAGAGGCTATGGACAGAATCTCCTCATAAACCGCTCTCGGAACTGAGCCCAGGTCATTGTCATCATATAAGGCTGGATCATCTAAATAAACCAGTCTAGGGCTAGTCCCTTGACAAACAACTCAATGATCATGATCCACTGGTACTCGGTGTGAGCAGTCCGAGTCCGAGTCTCGATCACGTGCAGAAAGTCTAACGGACGGAAGTCCCATCGAAAGCAATCCTACCAACTCAGGCATAGAACAAAGCTGCCTCAGGTTCAAACATACCCTGCTGATAGGCTGAACAACTGGAGGTACAAGAACATCAAATTCAGGCTCTACAGTCTCCTCATCCTGTAATTCTCTCTACCTATGGCGACCTGCCGCTCCTCAAGGTCTACCTCTGCCACGACCTTTACGTCTAACTGGCTGCTTAGGAGGTAAAACCTCATCCTAAAAAGATTCATCATCCTCGGCCTCAACGACCGGTGGAGCGACACGCGCTCGCCTCCTCATTCTGAAAACACAACAGAATGATTCAGATAAAACAGACAATGGAAGAACAACGTAAAAAACTAAAACAAGGAATACTTATCAAGACATACTCGAACCTAATTCACTGTAGTAGTTACCAAAAGAAAACACAACTTAAAAACTAGGGCCACAACTCACACAACTAAGCCTTGACACAGAACTCCGCTCTGATACCAACTTTTTCACGACCCAAAACAAGGGCCATGACCGGCGCTAGGGAACGGGAATTCTTTCGAATCCGGAACCCATAGCAAGCCTAAAAATAAAATAAAACATGCCAGTAATGCAAACAATATTTAATGCAGCAGAAATAAAATCATAATTATCAAAATGATAATCTCCCACGAGATTTAAATCAAATCCATATCTCATATATATAAATCTTTTAATACAAATCTAGTTCAAATTCTTAAAATACATAATTCATACAAATATAATACACAAAACCCATAATTTATTTACAACTACTGCAGTGTCTAGATTATAAAAATAAAACTCAAGACTCAGATAAGCAGTTTACATAAAGAAGCCAAGGTGGAAGAAATCCGGCGTACATGCCTGCTACTGAGGTCTGAAGACGATGACTCTCCTGAAAAATGGTCAACAGAGGGGAGTCAGACCTCACTGAGTGAATTACTATAATATATATACATGCATACTAAATGACAATGCATACAGTCAATAGTACATATATAAATATATATATAGGCAAATACACACGGATGCAATAAAATCATTTTATATCTTTATTGAAAATCACTGTTTATGAAGCTTCAAATAGAACCCTAGAATATCGTAACCTCAAACAGTGTTAGACAACACTCTAGCCATACAGGCTCACTTATTCCAAAATATTCACTTATTCCATTTAGATAGTAGACTGGCCCTGAGGCACTAAGTCAACCGAGCTCCAGCAGTCTGACTGTCAGTGTGATTGGCCCCGAGACACTTGGTCAACCGAACTCCAGCAATCACACTCCCAAATCACATCACACATCAGATAAATCAATTCCAATCAATATCCATAAATGGTTAGTAATATAGCCTAAATGCTATAAGCGTACCGGTACGTACTCGGTCCTAGTGCTGCCCACTAGGTAGCACGTTCTATCGATATCCTTCTTTAATAAATATAAAACATACATTCACAAATAAATGATGCATGAATTTGAAATAAATAGCAACATAAATCATATATATACTAGAAATATACCAAAAGTAAACTAGGTATATTTCGAGTATATATACTTCAAATAAATCCAATATAATCGTAAAATAAACTAAATATATATTTAAAAACATTTTAGATATAAATGTTTAATAAAGCATGCATATAATTTAAGATATACCAAAATAAACCAAAGATAAACCAAAAATAAACTAAAAATAAACTTAAGTACTGATTAAATTATTTATGCATATTTAATGAAAACAAAACATATATTTCTAAATCATGCATCCTAAAGCACATATATATATATAGAATAGTAACTCACACTTAGTGCGCTCCTCGAGATAGGTCTGATGGGCCTGGTCCACTAGGTCTCGGTCTCGGTGCAACTAAATAAATAATAAATAACAGACATTAGAATAAACCTAACAGAAAATCCTAGAAACTCGATCTAGAATATTAGACACAGAATCAGAATTAGGGTTTGACCGAACATCACGTTTGACGAGAATTCTATGAAAAATTTGGCAGAACCTCCCTTGTAAAACAGACATCTCTCTACTCAAAGAGTAGAGCCGATCCTGCAAAGAAATACACTTCAAAAAATAGATAAAAAAACACATCCACAACCCCTCAGTCGGACTCCAAACTACAGTCTACTGACCGGGGTCCACAATCACAGAACAATTCTGAAAATACCAAAAATACCCTTATATCACAGAAATACATTTAATAAGTAGAAATTACATAATTAACCTTAAAACACAGTAAAAACCAATAAAAACTCATTTTATTTAGAAAAATCGTATATTATATATATAATTGAAAATAATTCACGAAAAATAGTTTTAATTAATTAAAAATACTAAATAATTTGTAGAAATCATTTTTATACCTTAAATAATTATTAAAAGTAATTAGATTACATTTTTAGTCAATTTAGGATAAAATTACCAAAATACCCCTATATATATAAATATACTAAAATTACTCCAAAAATTCACCAAAAATAATATAATTATCCAAAATTAATTTTCTCAACATTTTTATCAATAATTAAACTCAATTAACCAATTAATTTTAATTAAAAATATAATTAACCTAATTTTCCAAAATTACATAAACCTAAATAAATTCAAAATAAATACATAGAAATTCATAAAAATTCCAAATAAATTTCTATAATTCATTTTAGAACCTATATTTATCATAAAACACAATTTCATAATTTAATTAATTAATTTTCGAAAATTAGAAAATAATAATAAAATATTCAAAAATACCCAAAAATTCTACAAAATTTCACACATGTAGATTAACCTACTAGGATAAACATTTGTGAAGGAATTTTTCATGAATCAATCATTTGAAGCTCAAAAAAATTGAAAACCCTAAGATGGCCGAATTGAACAATTGACAAAAACCTTACCAAATCAAGTTTTAAGCTTAAAAAAAGCTTGGAATCATCTTCTATGGCTTCAGGGGAGTCCAACAACATTGGAATGAAGGAATTTGGTGGCCAAAATAGTGAGGGAGGAAGAAAAGGTCAACTTTCGGCCAAAATGCCGAAACTCAGCTCACTGGTGCCGGAGAAGACATCTGCAGGCGGCGGAATGGCTAGAGGAAGGAGGTGGCACGGTGGGAGGCACAGCGACAGTAGGTGGCCGGCGTGCGCAGTGGTGAGAGGGGATGGGGACGTCGGGGAAGAGAAGGAGAAAGGGGAGGGGTAGGTTTTGTAATTTTACAAAATTATATATATATATATTAATAACTTTAATAATTTATATTAAAATATATTAATATAATATTAAAAAAAAACTACACCACATGTTAAAATACACAATATATATATATATATATATATATATATATATATATATATATATATATATATATATATATATATACACACACATGCTAATTAAGTATTAACTATATAATATAGTATGATTTAATGAAAATAACCCTAATTTAAATCAATTATGTAAATATACATGCATGTGTATATATATTCTAATATGACAATTAAAACAATGCATGGACTCATGCAATTTTATAAATCCATTTAAAATAATTAATATTAAATTACTTACATGTAAATTTCCCCGAAAATGAAAGTCCCGAGAAAATTTTACGTAAATGTCTTAAAATAATGTAAACAATTAAAATTAGCTTCAATTAAATAACAAACTCATAAAATACCAATATTATATATATAAGAATTATTAACACTACATATCCCGATGCAGTATAAAAATATTTAAAAACACAAGATATTACAATCCTGCATAGAAAACACACTTCTAAAATCATAAGGCACAACACCTTGGGTTGGGACCCCAAACTCCACAAATTCCCCAAACAAGGTTCACAAATCACAAACCAACAATATTAAATAATAAAATAATAAAAATCATCAAAAATCCATAAAAATATTAAAAACCTTTATTTTCCAACTAAAACATAAAATTCTATTTTTTTTAAATAATAGTTGGTAATAAAATTCATAAATGGAATAAAATTCCCATTTTACAATTAAATTAGCATAAATTGCCAATAATTATTAAAATCACAATTTAACATCATAAAAATAATAAAATACCCATTTAAGCTCAAAATAGTAAATAAATTTATCATTTACATAATATTCCAAAATTATCACAAACTAACTAATAAAATCTCAAATATTATACAATATTAATAAAAGCCAATTTTTCAAATAATTAACCTAAAATAGTTAAATTCACAATTAACTACGTAAATCGTTTAATTATCTAATAAAACTAATTTAAAACCCATTTTATCACCAAAATAGTAAATAATATATTATTTAAATATAATTTTCAAAAATTAGTATTAATTAGAAAAAAATAGTAAATAATGTACAAAAATCATTTTAATACCCTATATAATCATAAAATAATTTAAAACATATTATTTGACTATAATTTTAACAAAAATCCATAATTAACCTATATTTTCAAAAATTACATAATATAAATAATTTCCTAAAAAACTATATAAAATCACAAAAATTATTTTATCAATATATAATATTCTAACATTACTAAAAACATATAATTAATCAATATTTTCAACAAAAATATAACTTTAACCCAAAATTCTAATGTATACATGTAATATCCCATGTTTTTAAACATTTTTATACTGTATCAAGATATGCAGTGTTAATAATTTTATATATAATAATGTTGATATTTTATGAGTTTGCTATTTAATTAAAACTAATTTTTATTGTTTTATAATATTTTAAGTACTTTACGTAAAATTTTCCTGAGACTTACATTTTCGGGGAAATTTGTACGTAAGTAATTTACTATTAATTATTTTAAATGGATTTACAAAATTGCATGAGTTCATACATTATTTTAAATGTCATATTAAAAAATATATATATATACATGCACATATATTCATATGTTTAATAATTTTAGGGTTTAATGATAATATTAATTATGTATGTATATATTATATAGTTACTATTTAATTAACATGTGTGTGTGTATATATATATATATATAAAGTTTGTTGAATTTACAGAACGTGCCATTGCCCATTTCTTCTCTTCCTTGACATCCCCTTCCCCTCTTGTCACTGCGCCTCCCACCGTGCCACCTCCTTCCTCCAGCTGTTCCGCCGCCTGCAAACATCTTCTCCGACACCGGTGAGCTGAATTTTTGTTGTTTTGGCCGAAATTCCCTCTTCCTCCACACCTTGCGATTTTGGCCACCAAATCCCCTCTTTCCGATGTCGTTGAACTCCTCTGAAGCCAGAGAAGACGATTCCAAGCTTTATTTGAGCTTAAAACTCGATTTGGTAAGGTTTTTGTTAATTTTTCAAATTCGGCCATTTTAGCTTTTCGATTTTTTTTGAGCTTCAATTGACTGATTCTTGAAAAATTCCTTCACAAATGTTGTTCCCTTTAGCTTAATATTCATTTTTGATTTTTTATAGAATTTTTGGAATTTATTTTGATTTTTGGGTATTTTCGATTATTTTATTATTATTTTCTAATTTTCGAAAATTAATTAATTAAATTATAAAATTGTGTTTTATGGTAAATATAGGTGTTAAAATGAATTATAGAAATTTATTTGGAATTTTTTGTGAATTTTTATGTATTTATTTTGAATTTATTTACTTAATGTAATTTTGAGAAAATAGGGTTAATTGTGTTTTTAATTGAAATTAATTGGTTAATTAAGTTTATTTATTGATATTATTGATAAATATGTTGAGAAAATTAATTTTGTGCAATTATATAATTTTTGGTGAATTTTTGGATTAATTTTAGTATATATATAAATATATATATAGGAGTATTTTGGTAATTTTACCCTAAATTGTCTAAAAATGTAATTAAATCAGTTTTAATAGTTATTTAAGGTATAAAAATGATTTCTTAAAATTATTTAGTATTTTTAATTAATTAAAACTATTTTTCATGAATTATTTTCAAATTATATATATATAATATACAATTGTTCTAAATAAATGAGTTTTTATCTGTTTTTACTGTGTTTTAGGGTTAATTATGTAAATTCTACTTATAAAATGTATTTTTAGTATATAAGGGTATTTTTGATATTTTTGTAAATACTCTGTGAATTGTGGACCTCGATCGGTAAACTGTAGTTTGGAGTCCGACTGACAGGTTGTGATTGTGATTCTGTGTCTATTTTTCGAAGTGTGTTTCTTTGCAGGGCCGGCTCTACTCTTTGAGTAGAGAGATGTCCATTTTACAGGGGAGATTCTACCAGATTTTCGGTAGAATTCTCGTAAAATGTGATTTTCGATCGAACTCTAATTCTGATTCTGTGTCTAGTAATCTAAATCGAGTTTTTAGGGGTTTCCATTAAATTTATTCTGATTCCTGTCGTTATTTATTTGTTTAGTTGCACCGAGACCGAGGCCTAGTGGACCAGGTCCATCGGATCCATCTCAAGGAGCGCACTAATTGTGAGTTACTATTCTATATATATATGCTTTAGGGTGCATGATTTAGAAATGTATGTTTTATTTTGATTAAATATGCATAAATAATTCAATTAGTATTTAAGTTTATTTTTAGTTTATTTTTGGTTTATCTTTGGTTTATTTTGGTATATCTTAAATTATATGCATGCTTTCTTAAACATTTATATTTAAAATGTTTTTAAATATATATTTAGTTTATTTTATGATTATAATGGATTTATTTGACGTATATATACTCGAAATATACCTGGTTTACTTTTGGTATATTTCTAGTATATATATGGTTTATGTTGCTACTTATTTCAAATTCATGCATAATTTATTTGTGAATGTATGTTTTATATTTATTAATGAAGGATATCAATAGAATATGCTACCTAGTGGGCAGCACTAGGACTGAGTACGTACCGATACGCTTATAGCATTTAGGCTATATTACTAACCTGTTTGAGGATATTGATTGGATTTGATTTGTCTGATGTGTGATATGATTTGGGAGTATGATTGCTGGAGCTCGGTTAACCAAGTGTCTCGGGGCCAATCACACTGACAGTCAGACTGCTGGAGCTCGGTTGACTTAGTATCTCGGGGCCAGTCTACTGTCTAAATGGAATAAGTGAATATTTTGGAATAAGTGAGCCTGTGTGGCTAGAGTGTTGTCTAACATTGTTTGAGGTTGCGATTTTCTAGGGTTCTATTTGATCCTTCATAAACTGATAAAAAATATATAAAATGATTTTTATTGCATTTGTGTGTAGTTGCTTGTATACATACATATTATATATACTTTTGAATGTGTGTATTGGCATTTAGTATGCATGTATATATATTATAGTAATTCACTCAGTGAGGTCTGACTCCCCTCCGCTGACTATTTTTCAGGAGAGTCATCTTCATCAGACCTCAGTAGCAGGCTTGTACGCCGGATTTCTTCCGCCCCAGCTTTATTATATAAACTGCTCACTTGAGTTTTATTTTATGATCTAGACATTGCAATATTCGTAAAATTATTAAAAGATATTGTGTTATATTTGTATGAGATATGTACTTTAAATATTTGAACTGAAACTTGTATTAAAAGAGTTTATTTATGTATATGAGATGAGGATTTGATTTAATTTCATTTGGTGGATTATTATTTTGACATTTATGATTTTATTCCGCTGCATAGTATTTTACTTAATTGTGTTGTTATTATTACTATTGCATGTTTTATTTTATTTTTAGGCTTGCTATAGGTTCCGGATTCGAAAGAATTCCCATTCTCTAGCACTGGTCATGGCCCCTATTTTGGGTTATGACAAAGTTGGTATCAGAGCGGAGTTTTGTGTCAGGGCTTAGTTGTGTGAGTCGTGGCCCTAGTTTTCAAGTTGTGTTTTCTTTTGGTAACTACTGCAGTGAATTAGGTTCGAGTATGTCTTGATGAGTATTCCTTACTTTAGTTTTCTGTGTTATTCTTCCATTATCTATTTTGTCTGAATCTTTCCGTTTGTCTTTTCAGAATGAGGAGGTGAGCATGTGTCGCTCCACCGATCATTGAGGTCAAGGATGACGAGTCTTTTCAGGATGAGGTTTTACCTCATGAGCAGCCAGTTAGACGTAGAGGTCGTGGCAGAGGTAGACCTCGAGGACTCACCGTAGACAAAGAGAGTTACAGGACTAGGAGCCTATTGAGCTTGAGTTTGATGTTCCTATGCCTCCAGTTGTTCCGACTGTTCAGCCTGCCTATCAATAGGGTATGTCTGACCCTGAGGCAGCTCTGTTCTATGCCAGAGTTGGCAAGATTGCGTTTGATGGGACTTCTGATCCGTTAGACTTTCTGCACGCGATTGAGACTCAGACTCGGACTGCTCATACCGAGTATCAGCGAATTATGATCGTCGAGCTGTCTGTCGAGGGACCAGCTCTAGACTAGTTTATTCAGATGATCCATCCCTTTATGATGACGATGACCTGGGCTCAGTTTAGAGAGCGGTTTATGAGGAGATTCTATCCAGAACCTCTCCGTATGAGCTATCATCTCTGATTAACCAGCATTTCTCGTGGTGATCGATCTGTAGAGGAGTACACCCGAGAGTTTCTCCGGCTGGGTAGATATGCAGAGGATCTGATGCGAGATCAGTATTTCACTGTCACTACCTACGTCACCGAATTGGGTTCAGCATTTGCTGGTATGCCTACAGTAGGCCTTACTCTGGAGTCTGTAATTGAGTTGGCCAAGGAGATTGAGCTGAGGCTAGTTAGGCAAGGAGCGATGCCTGATTACTACCAGCTGGGAGTTCAGTCGAGTGGATTGTAGACTACTCCATACTTGAGTTTTCATATTGGATTGAGTAGTCAGCAGTGAGGTCCAACTCAGCAGAGTCAGAGACAGTAGCAGCGAGTGCATCAGAGCAGAAGACATGGTCGTGGAGGTCAGCGTAGACCATTCAGATTTAGGTCAGGTGCTTCGAGCAGCAGCAGTGGTTTGCCAGTGTTTGCCAGACCTGCGGTAGAGTCCATCAAGGACCATGTTACCTAACACCACTGACATGCTTCAGATACGAGTAGACAGGACATTATGCCAGATCGTGTCCTTACTCTGGGTATCAGTAGCCATAGATTCTATAATTCCCACAGCAGTCGATTGCTAGTGCTGCACCAGTTCCATTTCAGTTACCTCCAGCCCAGCATCAGAGTTCCACTCAGTTTGTTCCACAGTAGAGTCATGGTAGAGGTGCTAAAGGAGGTGCCAGAGGTATTGGCCAGGCTTCTACCAGCCAGTAGGGAGGTTGAGGACAGGCCAGAGTCTTCCATCTTACTCAGTTGGATGCTCAGGCATCCAATGCAGTCGTGGCAGGTATTATTTTTGTCTGTTACCTGGATGCATGGGTTTTGTTCGATCCGGGTGCCACGCATTCATTTATTTTTTCTATTTTTGCTTCCAAGTCTTATTGGCAAGCTTCGAGGATGGCTTTTCCTTTGTCCGTTGCCACTCCTCTGAGCGATTCCTTGGACACCGATATTGTTCTTTTTGGTTGTCGGAGATAGAGAATTACCCGCTGATTTGATTCTGTTGGATGTGATGGAGTTTGATGTTATTATGGGAATGGATTGGTTATCTCAGTACTATGTCGTGGTAGATTGTAGGAATAAAGAGGTTGTTCAGAATTCCTGATGAAGAAGATTTTAAGTTTGTGGGTGATAGGAGTTCAGCACCTCAGAATCTTATTTCTGCTATTACGGCTAGGAAGTTGCTAAGGAAAGGATGTCAGGGATATTTGGCATTGGTTGGGGATACTTCAGTGGAGAAGTTGTCACTCACAGAAGTTCTTGTTTCCTGTGAGTTTCCTGATGTTTTTCCTGAGGAGTTGCCAGGTTTACCACCTCACAGAGAGATTGAATTATGTATAGATGTGGTTCCAGGTACTACTCCTATATCTATGCCACCCTACAGAATGGCTCCTGTAGAGTTGAAAGAGTTGAAGAAGCAGTTGCGAGAGTTGTTGGATAAGGGTTTTATCAGACCCAGTGTTTCTCCTTGGGGGTGCACCAGTCCTATTTGTGAAGAAGAAGGATGGTACCCTGAGACTGTGCATTGACTATAGAGAGCTGAACAAGGTGACAGTGAAGAACAAGTATCCTCTCCCGAGGATAGATGACTTATTTGACCAGCTACAGGGTGCACAGTTCTTTTCCAAGATTGATCTGAGGTCGGGTTATCATCAGCTGCGGATTAGTGAAGCCGATGTTCCTAAAATGGCATTCCACACTCGATATGGCCATTATGAGTTTCTGGTGATGTCTTTTGGTTTGACTAATGCCCCAGCAGCTTTTATGGACCTGATGAATAGGGTATTCAGACCATATATGGATCATTTTGTGGTAGTCTTCATCGATGATATACTGGTTTATTCAAAGAGTATGGAGGAGCATGTATATCACTTGAGAATTGTACTGCAGACACTGAGAGATCATCAGCTTTATGCTAAATTCTCGAAGTGTGATTTTTGGATGGAGAGTGTTTCTTTTCTTGGACACGTGGTGTCTAAAGAAGGTATCCAAGTTGATCCATAGAAGATTAAAGCAGTGTCTGAGTGGCCTAGACCGACTTCTGTTACTGAGATTCGGAGTTTTTTGGGTTTAGCCAGGTATTATAGGCGATTTGTGCAGGATTTTTCTAGAATTGTAGCCCCTATGACTCGCTTGACTCAGAAGAATATTAGGTTTGAGTGGTCAGAAGCTTGTGAGAACAGTTTTCAATTGTTAAAGGAGAAATTAACCACAGCCCTAGTGTTAGCTTTACCTAATAATGTTGACAAGTTCATAGTTTATTGTGATGCCTCTAGAGTTGGCCTTGGTTGTGTATTGATGCATAATGGAAGGGTGATAGCCTATGCTTTGAGGCAGTTGAAGAAGCATGAGCAGAACTATCCTACACATGACCTTGAAATGGCTACAGTGATCTTTGCTCTGAAGATTTGGAGACATTATCTATATGGGGTGACTTGTGAGATATTTACTGATCATAAGAGCCTTAAGTACATTTTGCAGCAGAGAGATCTGAATCTGAGGCAGAGGAGATGGTTGGAATTATTAAAGGATTATGACTGTGAGATATTATATCATCCAGGCAAAGCTAATGTAGTAGCAGATGCCTTGAGTAGGAAGTCCTCAGGCAGTCTTGCTCACATCAGTGTTGAGAGGAGACCGTTGATCCAGGAGTTGCATCTGTTGGTGGATCAAGGTTTGATGATGAAGATCAATAGATTAGGTGGACTGCTAGCTCAATTTAAAGTGCGATCTGTACTGAGGGATAGGATTAAAGCAGCTCAGAGCCGAGATCCTATTCTAGAAGAGCTTGCAGAGAATGTTCGAGCAGGGAAGTTCACTGATTTCACACTCGATGATGACGGTGTGTTGTGGATCAGTGGTAGATTGTGTGTTCCTGATGTGGATGATTTAAGAGAAGAGATCCTAGAGGAAGCGCATTCTATAGCTTATAGTGTACATCCGGGTGTTACTAAGATGTACCATAGTATCAAAGATTTATACTGGTGGGACGGACTGAAGAAGGATGTCGCTGATTATGTTGGCAAGTGTTTGACGTGTCAGCAAGTGAAAGCTGAACATCAAAAACCTTCAGGGAAGCTTCAGCCTCTTCCTATTCCCGAGTGGAAGTGGGAAAGGATAGCTATGGATTTTGTGGTCAGTTTACCTCGTTCTAAGGATGGATACGATTCCATCTGGGTGATTGTAGGCAGGTTGACCAAGTCTGTACATTTCTTGCCTGTGAAAGCCACCTATTCTGTAGCTAGATTGGCGAAGCTATACGTGAAGCATATCGTGTGTCTTCATGGAGTAACTATGTCCATTGTGTCAGATAGAGGTTCAGTGTTTACATCTCATTTTTGGCAAAAGTTGCACTAGGTTGGACTTCAGTACTGCTTTTCATCCTCAGACAGATGGTCAGTTTGAGAGAATGATCTAGACACTGGAAGATATGTTGAGGATGTGTGTCCTGGATTTGGGAGGTAGCTGGGATGATCATTTACCTCTTATTGAGTTTGCATATAATAATAGCTACCATAACAGTATTGGTATGGCACCATATGAGGCGTTATATGGAAGGAAGTGTAGATCCCCTCTGAGTTGGGATGAGATTGGGGAGAGAGCTTTGACTGGACCTGAGATGGTTCAGGATGCTGCAGAGAAAATCATTATGATTAAGCATAAATTAGAGACCGTAGTTAGCAGGCAGAAGAGCTATGCGGATCCTAGGTGTAGAGATGTGGAATTTTAGGTCGGGAATTTTATTTTTTTGAAGGTATCACCGATGAAGTGTGTGATGAGATTTGGCAGGAAGGGTAAGTAGCACCAAGATATATCGGACCGTTTGAGATTCTGGAGAGAGTTGGTACTGTTGCATATCGGTTGGCTTTGCCTCCGAGTATGTCGCAAGTGCATCCAGTATTTCATATCTTGATGCTGAGGAAGTATATCTTAGACCCTTCACACGTGTTGCAGCCAGATAGTGTAGAAGTAAATGAAGATATGGCATTTGTGGAAGAACCTGTGGCGATCGTGGGCTATCAAGTTCGACAGTTGCGGTCGAAGCAAATTCCAATGGTCAAGGTTCTATGGCGTAGCAACAGAGTTGAGGACCATTCGTGGGAGACATAGGCTGAGATGCGAGCTTCTTACCCGTATCTCTTCCCTTCTTGATCTTGTGATCATTTTCTTTTTGGAATTCGGGGACAAATTCTTGTAAGGGGGGAAGACTGTAATATCCTGTGTTTTTAAATATTTTTATACTGTATCAGGATATGCAGTGTTAATAATTTTATATATAATAATGTTGATGTTTTATGAGTTTTCTATTTAATTAAAACTAATTTTTATTGTTTTATAATATTTTAAGTACTTTACGTAAAATTTTTCCAAGACTTGCATTTTCGGGGAAATTTGTACGTAAGTAATTTACTATTAATTATTTTAAATGGATTTACAAAATTGCATGAGTTCATACATTATTTTAAATGTCATATTAAAATATATATATATATATACATGCACATATATTCATATATTTAATAATTTTAGGGTTTAATAATAATATTAATTATGTATGTATATATTATATAGTTACTATTTAATTAACATGTGTGTGTGTGTATATATATATATATATATATATATATATAAAGTTTGTTGAATTTACAAAATGTGCCATTGCCCATTTCTTCTCTTCCCCGATGTCCCCTTCCCCTCTCGTCAATGTGCCTCCCACCGTGCCACCTCCTTCCTTCAGCTGTTCCGCCGCCTGCAGACGTCTTCTTCGGCACCGGTGAGCTGAATTTTTGTTGTTTTGGCCGAAATTCCCTCTTCCTCCACACCTTGCGATTCTGGCCACCAAATCCCCTCTTTCCAGTGTTGTTGAACTCCTCTGAAGCCAGAGAAGACGATTCCAACTTTATTTGAGCTTAAAACTCGATTTGGTAAGGTTTTTGTTAATTTTTCAAATTTAGCCATTTTAGCTTTTTGATTTTTTTTGAGCTTCAATTGACTGATTCTTGAAAAATTCCTTCACAAATGTTCTTCCCCTTAGCTTAGTCTTCATGTGTGAATTTTTGTAGAATTTTTGGAATTTATTTTGATTTTTGGGTATTTTTGATTATTTTATTATTATTTTCTAATTTTCGAAAATTAATTAATTAAATTATAAAATTCTGTTTTATGGTAAATATAGGTGTTAAAATGAATTATAGAAATTTATTTGTAATTTTTTGTGAATTATTATGTATTTATTTTGAATTTATTTAGTTTATGTAATTTTGAGAAAATAGGGTTAATTGTGTTTTTAATTGAAATTAATTGGTTAATTAAGTTTATTTATTGATATTATTGATAAATATGTTGAGAAAATTAATTTTGTGCAATTATATAATTTTTGGTGAATTTTTGGATTAATTTTAGTATATATATAAATATATATATAGGGGTATTTTGGTAATTTTACCCTAAATTGTCTAAAAATGTAATTAAATCGGTTTTAATAGTTATTTAAGGTATAAAAATGATTTCTACAAATTATTTAGTATTTTTAATTAATTAAAACTATTTTTCATGAATTATTTTCAAATTATATATATATAATATACAATTTTTCTAAATAAATGAGTTTTTATCTGTTTTTATTGTGTTTTAGGGTTAATTATGTAAATTCTACTTATAAAATGTATTTTTAGTATATAAGGGTATTTTCGCTATTTTTGTAAATACTCTGTGAATTGTGGACCTCGGTCGGTAAACTGTAGTTTGGAGTCTGACTGAGGGGTTGTGATTGTGATTCTGTGTCTATTTTTCAAAGTGTGTTTCTTTGCAGGGCTGGCTATACTCTTTGAGTAGAGAGATGTCCGTTTTACAGGGGAGGTTCTACCGGATTTTCGGTAGAATTCTCATAAAACGTGATGTCCGGTCGAACTCTAATTCTGATTATGTGTCTAGTAATCTAAATTGAGTTTTTAGGGGTTTCCATTAGATTTATTCTGATTCCTGTCGTTATTTGTTTATTTAGTTGCACCGAGACCAAGGCCTAGTGGACCAGGCCCATCGGACCCATCTCGAGGAGCGCACTAATTGTGAGTTATTATTCTATATATATATATGCTTTAGGGTGCATGATTTAGAAATGTATGTTTTATTTTGATTAAATATGCATAAATAATTCAATTAGTATTTAAGTTTATTTTTAGTTTATTTTTGGTTTATCTTTGGTTTATTTTGGTATATCTTAAATTATATGCATGCTTTCTTAAACATTTATATTTAAAATGTTTTTAAATATATATTTAGTTTATTTTACGATTATAATGGATTTATTTGACGTATATATACTCGAAATATATTTGGTTTACTTTTGGTATATTTCTAGTATATATATGGTTTATGTTGCTACTTATTTCAAATTCATGCATCATTTATTTGTGAATGCATGTTTTATATTTATTAATAAAGGATATCAATAAAACGTGCTACCTAGTGGGCAGCACTAGGACCGAGTACGTACTGGTACGCTTATAGCATTTAGGCTATATTACTAACCTGTTTGAGGATATTGATTGGATTTGATTTGTCTGATGTGTGATATGATTTGGGAGTGTGATTGCTGGAGTTCAGTTGACCAAGTGTCTCGGGGCCAATCACACTGACAGTCAGACTGTTAGAGCTCGGTTGACTTAGTGTCTCGGGGCCAGTCTACTGTCTAAATGGAATAAGTGAATATTTTGGAATAAGTGAGCCTGTGGCTAGAGTGTTGTCTAACACTGTTTGAGGTTGCGATTTTCTAGGGTTCTATTTGATCCTTCATAAACTGTGATTTTCAATAAAAAATATATAAAATGATTTTTATTGCATTTGTGTGTAATTGCTTGTATACATACATATTATATATACTTTTGACTGTGTGCATTGGCTTTTAGTATGCATGTATATATATTATAGTAATTCACTCAGTGAGGTCTGACTCCCCTCCGTTGACTATTTTTCAGCAGAGTCATCTTCATCAGACCTCAGTAGCAGGCCTGTACGTCGGATTTCTTCCGCCCCAGCTTTATTATGTAAACTGCTCACTTGAGTTTTATTTTATGATCTAGACACTGCAATAGTCATAAAATTGTTAAAAGATATTGTGTTATATTTGTATGAGATATGTACTTTAAATATTTGAACTGAAACTTGTATTAAAAGAGTTTATTTATATATATGAGATGAGGATTTGATTTAATTTCATTTGGTGGATTATTATTTTGACATTTATGATTTTATTCCGCTGCATAGTATTTTACTTAATTGTGTTGTTATTATTACTATTGCATGTTTTATTTTATTTTTAGGCTTGCTACGGGTTCTGGATTCGAAAGAATTCCCGTTCCATAGGGCCGGTCATGGCCCCTGTTTTGGGTCATTATAATACATAATACCACAAATATTATTAAAAATTATATAATATTCTCAAAAATTATTTTCTCAACACTAAAATTAATATCAACATATAATAACACTAATTTAACTAAAGTTATAATTAAAATAATTAATTAACCTAATTAACAAAAATTCAATATTTTAATAATAAAATAATAAAAAATACCCATAAATAAAATAAATTTAGAAAAATCAATAAAAAATATAATTGAAAAGATTAAGTTTCATACATCATTATTTTGAAAAGAGATTAACACAAATTATACCCACTTAAGCTTAAAAAAAAATGAAAATGGACATAAACTAAAAATCAAACAAAACTCACAATTGGATGAGTTTGAACTTGAACCAAGCTTAGAATCATCTTCCCCATAGCTTACTAAGTTGATCAAGCTAAAGAACTCGAGCTCTCGCCGTCAAGAATGTCTCCGGCAATGTGTTGAAGCCGTTGTCATTGCTACTCTTCCTGTCACGTTTTCAGCGTTGTAGAGGAAGGAGAAGATGGGGGAGAAGAGGGAATAAGATGGTGGCTCAGTGAAGGCTCGGGTGGCACTGGTAGATGCTAGATATCGCGAGGAAGAAGTAGAAGCACAGTGAATGGATGAAAATGAGACAGTGGCGGGGAGGAGATAGTGGTTCTACGTTTTCTTCTATCTTATATATATATATACACACATGCACACACATTGCCACACACATGCACCTAAATACAATTAAATATAATATAATAATTGAAATTAATAATATTACTAAAATAATTGAATAATAAAATTAATATTCATAATAATATTAAACAATAAAAAATAATAATAATGATAATAAAAACAATAACCATGATAATAATAACACACAATAATTATAATAATAACCCATATAAAATAACAATGACAATAATAATAATATCAATAGTAACTTTAATATTTAAATAATAAACCTCCAAAAATGATTGTTTATGTAAGCAAATTTATGTACATAAAATAACGATGGTTAACTACAAATAATAATAATAATATAAATCCCACGTAAATAAATTATTTTTACATAAATAATTCTTTTAAAATAAAATACATAATTAACATTAGTAATTAATGATAATAATACATGATTAAAATTTAAAATTATTAATACTGCATATCCCGAAACATATTTTTATAATTTAAAAATAAGGGTCATTACAATCCAGACCACCCTAGAGCCGCCCACTTGTAACCACTGACCGCCGCCACTTCCCTTTTCTCCAGCTACCGTCCGCCACCTTTAGCATTGTCACGACCCAAAATAGGGGGTCATGACCAGCACTAGGGAATGGGAATTCTTTCGAATCCAGAACCCGTAACAAGCCTTAAAAATAAAAATATGCAATATATTAAAATAAATGAAATACTATGCAGTGGAATTAAATCTCAAAAGTAAAATAATAATTCATCAACTCATTTAATAACATAAAATCCATCTCATATAGCATAAAATCTTTCAGTAAAAATTTTTGGTTTAAACTTTTGAAATTTAAATCTCATACATGCATAAATATAAATACAGCTCACAATAGATCAAAGTATAACCACTACTACAGTGTCTAGAATACAAAATAAACTCAAGTGAGTAGTTTACATAATAAGGCCGGACCGAAAGAAATCCGACGGATAGGTCTACTGCTGAGGTCTGAGGATGAAGACTCTCCTGAAAAATATCAACAGAGGGGAGTCAGATCTCACTGAGTGAATTGTTATAATATATATACATGCATAACTAAATGTCAGATGAGACACTCAATAGAATATATATAATAAATATATATACCGACAATTACACACAAACGCTGAAATCATTTTATATATAATACTTAAAAGTATCAGTTTATGAAGGATCAAATAGAACCCTAACTGATCGCAACCTCAAATAATAATAGACAACACTTTAGCCATACAGGCTCACTTATTCTAAATAAATTCACTTATTCCATTTGGACAGTAGACTGGCCCCGAGACACTAAGTCAACTGAGCTTCAGCAGTCTGACTCTCAGTGTGATTGGCCCCGAGACACTTGGTCAACCAAGCTCCAGCAATCACACTCTCAAATCACATCTCACATCAATCAAATCAATCCAATCATTATCCACAAATAGGTTAGTAATTTAACCTAAACTCTATCGTCGTACTGCTATGTACTTGGTCCTAGTGCTGCTCACTAGGTAGCACGTTCTATCGATATCCTTTATTAAAATAAACTCATACATTCGTAAAATAAAATGATGCATGATATTAATTTAAATGGCAATATAAACCATATATATACTAGAAATATACTAAAAATAAACCAAGTATATTTTGAGTATATATACGTCAAATAAATTCAATTCAATTATAAAATAAACCATATATATGCTTAAAAAAAACTTAGGTATAAATCAAAGGTAAAACATGCATTTAATTCAAAATATACCAAAAATATACTAAAAATATACCTAAAATATACTTAAGCATTTATTAAATCATTTATGCATAATTCATACAATTAAAACATATATTTCTAAAAACATGCAACCTAAATACACGTATATATAAAATAACAACTCATAGTTGTGCGCTCCACAAGATGGGTCCGACAGGCCTGGTCCACTAGGCCTTAGTCTCGACACAACTAACAATAAAATATTAACACAAAATTAGAATAAATCTAACTTAATTTTTAGAAACTCGATCTAGAATTCTTGTAATATCTCGTGTTTTTAAATATTTTTATACTGTACCGGGATATGCAGTGTTAATAATTTTCGTATATAAATTATGATATTTTTACGAGTTGATATGTATTTAAAACCTATTTTAATTATTGTGTATTATTTATAGTGCTTTACGTAAAATTTTCCCGGGACTTGCATTTTTGGGGAAATTTTCACGTAAATAATTTATTATTAATTATTTTAAATATATTTTCGAACTTGCATGAACTCATACATATTTTTAAAATACTAAACACTGGGTATACGTGTAATTATTTATCTAATTAGGGTTTAATATATTGCCCTAATATTTTATTAACTAATTATTTGTTCTATTATTATTTAATTATTTTTAATTAATATTAAATTTTAAAATATTAAATATTAAGTGTGTGGATGTGATTTTTTTCAAATATTTTATTAAAATTATTGTTTTATTTTTATTTTTTTTATTTTTTTTATTTTTCTTTTTCTTTTCCTTTTCTTTTCTTTTCTTTCCTTTTCTTCTTCTTCTTCTTCCTTCCCCGCGCTCGATCCTTCTCCCCTCCCGCTGCAACTGCCGTTCCCCTACCGTTGGTGTGCCACCAGCAGCTCCGCCTTCCTCAGCCAGCTGCTCCGCCCCCCCAAGCTCCTTCCCCGGCGCCGGTTAGCTCCCATTTTCCCCATTTGGCCGAAACTTCCTCTCCTCGCCGTCGACCATGATTTCGGCCACCATTTTTGACACCGCCAGTCTCTTTCTTCTCCTTGAGCTCCGGTGAGTGTGATTCTAGCTTTGGTTTGAGCTGAATTGGTCTTGATTTGCTTAGGTTTCGAATTTTCAATTTCAGCCATATTAGGGTTTTTGATTTTTTTGAGCATTGAATTGATTGATTCATGAAAACTCCTTTCACAAATGTTGATCCTAGTAGCTTAATCTACATGTATGAATTTTTATGGAATTTTTGGAGATTATTTTGATTTTTGGGTATTTTTGAATATTTTAATATTATTTTCTAATTTTCGGAAATTAATTAAATAAATTATGAAATTGTGTTTTATGATAATTATAGGTGTTTAAATGAATTATAGAAATTTATTTGGAATTTTTATGAATTTCCATGTATTTATTTTGAATTATTTAAGTTTATGTAATTTTGGAAAATTAGGGTTAATTGTATTTTAAATTGAAATTAATTGGTTAATTGAGTTTAATTATTGATATTATTGATAAATATGTGGAGAAAATTAATTTTGGATAATTATACTATTTTTGGTGAATTTTTGAAGTAATTTTAGTATATTTACATATATAGGGGTATTTTGGTAATTTTACATAAAATTGGCTAAAAATGTAATTTAATTGGTTTTAATAGTTATTTAAGGTATAAAAATGATTTCTACAAATTATTTAGTATTTTTAACTAATTAAAACTATTTTTCGTGAATTATTTTCAATTATATATATAATATACGGTTTTTCTAATAAAATGAGTTTTTATCGGTTTTTGCTTTGTTTAAAGGTTAATTATGTAATGTTTACTTATAAAATGAATTTCTATGATATAAGGGTATTTTTGGTATTTCTGGAATTATTTTATGTTTGTGGACCCCGGTCGGTAGATTGTAGTTTGGAGTCCGACCGAGGGGTTGTGCATGAGTGGTTGAGCCTATTTTTCGAAGTGTGTTTCTTTGCAGAGTTGGCTCTACTCTTTGAGTAGAGAGATGTCCATTTTACAGGGGAGGTTCTGTCGAATTTTTGGTAGAATTCTCGTAAAATGTGATGTTCGGTCGATCCCTAATCCTGTTTCTGTGTTAAAAACTCTAGATCGAATTCTAGGATTTCTGTCAGGTTTATTCTAATGTCGGTTATTTATTGTTTGTTTAGTTGCGCCGAGACTGAGGGCTAGTGGACCAGGCCCGTCGGACCCATCTCGTGGAGCGCACTAATTTATGAGTTACTATACTATATATATATGCTTTATGATGCATGATTTAGAAATATATGTTTTATTTTGATTAAAATGCATAAATAATGTGATTTGTATTTAAGTATATCCGTAGTTTATTTTTGGTTTACTTTTGGTATATATTAAATTATATGCATGTTTTGTTAATAAATTATATTTAAAATGTTTTTAAATATATTTCTAGCTTAATTTATAATTTGATTGGATTCATTTGACATATATATACTCGAAATATACTTGGTTTACTTTTAGTATATTTCCGGTATATATATGGTTTATATTGTTATTTTTTTAAAATTCATGCATCATTTATTTGTGAATGTATGTTTTATATTATTAATGAAGGATATCAATAGAACGTGCTAGCTAGTGGGCAGCACTAGGACCGAGTACGTACCAGTACGCTTATAGCAAATAGGCTATACTACTAAATATTTGTGGGTATTGATTGAATGTGATTATTTGATGTGTGAGATATGGTTTGGAGGTATGATTGTTGGAGCTCGGTTGACCAAGTGTCTCGGGGCCAATCACACTGGCAGTCAGACTGCTGGAGCTCGGTTGACTTAGTGTCTCGGGGCCAGTCTACTGTCTAAATGGATTAAGTGGATATATTTTGGATTAAGTGAGCCTGTATGGCTAGAGTGTTGTCTAACACTGATTGAGGTTTCGATAACATAGGGTTCTATTTGATCCTTTATAAACTGTGATTTTCAATAAAATATATAAAAATGATTTTTCAGCATCTGTGTGTAATTGTCTGTATACATACATATTATATATATATACTGTTGACTGTATGCATTGTCATTTAGTGTGTATGTATATATATTATAGTAATTCACTCAGTGAGGTCTGACTCCCCTCCATTGACTATTTTTCAGGAGAGTCAACATCTTTAGACCTCAGTAGCAGGCCTATACGCCGGATTTCTTCTGCCCTGGCTTCCTTGTGTAAACTGCTTACTTGAGTCTTACTTTTATAATCTAGACACTGTAGTAGTTGTAAATTAAATTATGGGATTTTATGTATTTTATTTATGTGAGATATTGTATTATGTGAACTGGATTTGTATTAAAAGATTTATATATATATATGAGATGAGATTTAACTTAAATCCAGTTGGTGAAAATACTATTGTAATATTTATGATTTTCATTTCCGCTGCATTTGATATTGTTATTATTATCATCGCATGTTTATTTTATTTTTAGGCTTGCTACGGGTTCCAGATTCAAAAGAATTCCCGTTCCCTAGCGCCGATCATGGCCCCTGTTTTGGGTCGTGACAAAGTTAGTATCAGAGCAGAGTTCTATGTCAGGGCTTAGTTATGTGAGTTGTGGCCCTAGTTTTAAAGTTGTGTTTTCTGTTGAACTACTACAGTGAATTAGGTTCGAGTATGTCTTGATAAGTATTCCTTGCTTTAGTTTTCTACATTATTCCTCCGTTGTCTGTTTTGTCTGAATCTTTTCGTTTGTCTTTTCAGTATGAGGAGGCGAGCGCATGTCGCTCCACCAGTCATTGAGGCCGAGGATGATAAGTCTTTTCAGGATGAGGTTTTACCTCCTGAGCAGCCAGTTAGACGTAGAGGTCGTGGCAGAGGTAGACCTCGAGGAGCGGCAGGTCGCCGTAGGCAGAGAGAGTTATAGGACGAGGAGCCTGTTGAGCCTGAATTTGATGTTCCTATTCCTCCAGTTGTTCAGCCTGCCTATCAGCAGGGTATGTCTGACCTAGAGGCAACTTTGTTCTATGCCCGAGTTGGCAGGATTACTTTCGATGGTACTTCCGATCCGTTAGATTTTCTGCATGCGATTGAGACTAGGACTCGGACTGCTCATACCGAGTACCAGCGGATCATGATCATCGAGTTGTCTATCGAGGGACCAACCTTAGATTGGTTTATTCAGATGATCCAGCCTTATATGATGACGATGACCTGGGCTCAGTTCAGAGAGCGATTTATGAGGAGATTCTATCCAGAGCCGCTTCGTATGAGCTATCGTCTTCGATTGACCAGTATTTCTCATGGAGATCGATCTGTAGAGGAGTATACCCGAGAGTTTCTTCATCTGGGTAGATATGCAGAGGATCTGATGCGAGATCAGTATTTCGCAGTCATTACATACGTTACTGGTTTGGGTTCAGCATTTGCTGGTATGCCTACAGTAGGCCTTACTCTCGAGTCTGTGATTGAGTTAGCCAAGGAGATTGAGCTGAGGCTAGTTAGGTAAGGAGCGATGCCTGATTACTACCAACTGGGAGTTCAGTCGAGTGGATTGTAGGCTACTCCGTATTCGAGTTTTCATGTTGGTTCAAGTAGTCAGCAGCGAGGTATGACTCAGCAGAGTCAGAGACAGCAGCAGTGAGTGCATCAGTGTAGTAGACATGGCCGTGGAGGTCAGCATAGATCATTTAGATTTAGGTCAGGTACTTCGAGCAGCAGCAGTGGTCGTAGTTCTGGATCAGCGGCCAGTGTATGCCAGATTTACGGTAGAGTCCATCAGGGATCGTGTTATCTGACACCACTGACATGCTTCAGATGCGGGTAGACAGGACATTTTTCCAGATCGTGTCCTTATTCCAGGTATCAGCAACAGCAGATTCCACGATTCCCACAGCAGTCAATTGCTAGTGCTGCACCCGTGCCATTTCAGTTACCACCAGCTCAGCATCAGAGTTCCACTCAGCTTGTTCCACAGTAGAGTCGTGGTAGAGGTACTAGAGGAGGTGCTAGAGGTGTTGGCCAGGCTTCTACCAGTCAGCAGGGAGGTCGAGGTCAAGCCAGAGTCTTCCATCTCACTCAACAGGATGCTCAGGCATCTAATGTAGTCGTGGCAGGTATTTTTTCTGTTTATTACCTGGATGCATGGGTTTTGTTTGATCCGGGTGCCACGCATTCGTTTGTTTCTCCTATTTTTGCTTTTAAATCTTGTTGGCAAGCTTTGAGGAACGCTTTTCCTTTGTCTGTTGCCACTCCTCTGAGTGATTCCTTGGACACCGATATTGTTCTTTCTGGTTGTCCAGTTCTCGTGGGAGATAGAGAATTACCCGCTGATTTGATTTTGTTGGATGTGATGGAGTTTGATGTTATTCTAGGAATGGATTGGTTATCTCAGCACTATGCTGTGGTAGATTGCAGGAATAAAGAGGTGACTTTTAGAATTCTTGGTGAAGTAGAGTTTAAGTTTGTGGGTGATAGGAGTTCAGCACCTCGGAATCTTATTTCCGCTATTACGGCTAGGAAGTTGTTGAAGAAAGGATGTCAGGGATATTTGGCATTAGTCAGGGATACTTCAGTGGAGAAGTTATCACTCACAGATGTTCTTGTTGCTTGTGAGTTTCCTGATATTTTTCCCGAGGAGTTGCCAGGTTTACCACCTCACAGAGAGATTAAGTTCTGTATAAATGTGGTACCAGGTACTACTCCTATATCTATGCCACCCTACAGAATGGCTCCTGCAGAGTTGAAAGAGTTGAAGGAACAGTTGCAAGAGTTGTTGGATAAAGGTTTTATTAGACCTAGTGTTTCTCCTTGGGGTGCACCAGTCCTATTTGTGAAGAAGAATGATGGTACCCTGAGACTGTGCATTGACTACAGAGAACTGAATAAGGTGACAGTGAAGAACAAATATCCTCGCCCGAGGATAGATGACTTGTTTGATCAGCTACAGGGTGCACAGTTCTTTTCTAAGGTTGACTTGAGGTCGGGTTATCATCAGTTGCGGATCAGTGAAGCTGATATTCCTAAGACAACATTCCGCACTCGATATGGCCATTATGAGTTTCTAGTGATGTCTTTTGGTTTGACTAATGCACCAACAACTTTTATGGATCTGATGAATAGGGTATTCAGACCGTATGTGGATCAGTTTGTGGTAGTCTTCATTGATGATATACTGGTATATTTGAGGAGTATGGAGGAGCATGTATATCATTTGAGGATTGTACTACAGACATTGAGAGATCATCAGTTTTATGCTAAATTCTCGAAGTGTGATTTCTGGATGGAGAGTGTTTCTTTTCTTAGACACGTAGTGTCTGAAGAAGGTATTCAGGTTGATCCACAGAAGATTGAGGCAGTGTCTGAGTGGCCTAGACCTACTTCTATTATAGAGATTCGAAGTTTTCTGGGTTTAGCCGGGTATTATAGGCAGTTTGTGCAGGATTTTTCCAGGATAGTAGCCCCTATGACTCGCTTGACTCAAAAGAATGTCAGATTCGAGTGGTCAGAGGCTTGTGAGAATAGTTTCCAGTTGTTGAAGGAGAAGTTAACCACAGCGCCAGTGTTAGCTTTGCCTAATAGTGTGGATAAGTTCACAGTTTACTGTGATGCCTTTAGAATTGGTCTTGGTTGTGTGTTGATGCAGAATGGAAGGGTGATAGCCTATGCTTCGAGGCAGTTGAAGAAGCATGAGCAGAACTATCCTACACATGATCTTGAGATGGCTACAATGATCTTTGCTTTGAAGATTTGGAGACATTATCTGTACGGGGTGACTTGTGAGATATTTACTGATCACAAGAGCCTTAAGTACATTTTTCAGCAGCGGGATCTGAATTTGAGGCAGAGGAGATGGTTGGAACTGTTAAAGGATTATGATTGCGAGATCTTATATCATCCGGGTAAAGCTAATGTGGTAGCAGATGCCTTGAGTAGGAAGTCCTCAGGCAGTCTTGCTCACATCAATGTTGAGAGGAGACCATTGATCTAGGAATTGCATCTGTTGGTGGATCAAGGTCTGATGATGAAGATTAGTAGATCAGGTGGACTGCTAGCTCAGTTTAAAGTGCGATCTGTACTGAGAGATAGGATTAAAGTAGCTCAGAGCCGAGATCATATTCTAGAAGAGCTTGCAGAGAATGTCAGAGTAGGGAAGTTCACTGATTTCACACTTGATGATGATGGTGTGTTGTGGATCAGTGGTAGATTGTGTGTTCCTGATGTGGATGACTTGAGAGAGGAGATTTTAGAGGAAGCACATTCTACAGCCTACAGTGTTCATCCGGGTGTTACAAAGATGTACCACAGTATCAGAGATCTATACTGGTGGGATGGATTGAAGAAAGATGTCACTGATTATGTTGCTAAGTGCTTGACGTGTCAGCAAGTGAAAGCCGAACATCAGAAGCCTTCTGGGAAGCTTCAGCCTCTTCCTATTCCCGAGTGGAAGTGGGAAAGGATAGCTATGGATTTTATGGTCGGTTTACCTCGTTCGAGGGATGGATACGACTCCATCTGGGTGATTGTAGACAGGTTGACGAAGTCTGCACATTTCTTGCCTGTGAAAGCCACCTATTCAGTTGCTAGATTGGCGAAGTTGTATGTGAAGCATATCGTATGCCTTCATGGAGTATCTGTGTCCATTGTGTCAAATAGAGGTTCGGTGTTTACTTCTCATTTTTGGCAGAAGTTACAGGAAGCGATAGACACTAGGTTGGACTTCAGTACTGCTTTCCATCCTCAGACAGATGGTCAATCTGAGAGGACGATCCAGACACTGGAAGATATGTTGAGGATGTGTGTCCTGGATTTAGGAGGTAGCTGGGATGATCATTTGTCACTCGTTGAGTTTGCATATAATAACAACTACCATAGCAGTATTGGCATGGCACCATACGAGGCGTTATATGGAAGGAAGTCTAGATCCCCGTTGAGTTGGGATGAGATTGGTGAGAGAGCTTTGACTGGACCTGAGATGGTTCAAGATGCTGCAGAGAAAGTTGCCTTGATTAAGCGAAGATTAGAGACCGCAGTTAGCAGACAGAAGAGTTATGCGGATCCTAGGCACAGAGATGTGGAGTTTTAGGTTGGAGATTTCATTTTTCTGAAGGTATCTCCGATGAAGGGTGTGATGAGATTTGGCAGGAAGGGTAAGTTAGCATCGAGATATATCGGACCGTTTGAGATTCTGGAGAGAGTTGGCACTGTTGCATATCGGTTGGATTTGCCTTCGAGTATGTCACAAGTGCATCCAGTGTTTCATATCTCGATGTTGAGGAAGTATATCTCAGACCCTTCTCACGTGTTGCAGCCTGACAGTGTAGAAGTGAGTGAAGATCTGACGTTTGTGGAAGAACCTGTGGCGATCGTTGATTTTCAAGTTCGACAATTGTGTTCGAAGCAGATTCCGATGGTCAAGGTTCTGTGGCGTAGTGATAGAGTTGAGGAGCATACATGGGAGACTGAAGCTGAGATGCGAGCTTCTTACCCGTATCTCTTTCCTTCTTAATCATGTTTTCTGGAATTCGGGGACGAATTCTTGTAAGGGGGGAAGACTGTAATATCCCATGTTTTTAAATATTTTTATACTGTACCGGGATATGCAGTGTTAATAATTTCCATATATAAATTATGATATTTTTACGAGTTGATATGTATTTAAAACCTATTTTAATTATTGTGTATTATTTACAGTGCTTTACGTAAAATTTTCCCGGGACTTGCATTTTCGGGGAAATTTTCACGTAAATAATTTATTATTAATTATTTTAAATATATTTTCGGACTTGCATGAACTCATACATATTTTTAAAATACTAAACACCGGGTATACGTGTAATTATTTATCTAATTAGGGTTTAATATATTACCCTAATATTTTATTAATTAATTATTTGTTCTATTGTTATTTAATTATTTTTAATTAATATTAAATTTTAAAATATTAAATATTAAGTGTGTGGATGTGATTTTTTTCAAATATTTTATTAAAATTATTTTTTTTATTTTTCTTTTTTTTATTTTTTTTATTTTTTTCTTTTTCTTTTTCTTTGCTTTTTCTTTTCTTTTCTTTCCTTTTCTTCTTCTTCTTCTTCCTCCTTCCCCGCGCTCGATCCTTCTCCCCTCCCGCTGCAACTACCGTTCCCCTACCTTCGGTGTGCCGCCAGCAGCTCCGCCTTCCTCAGCCAGCTGCTCCGCCGCCCCAAGCTCCTTCCCCGGCGCCGGTTAGCTCCCATTTTCCCCATTTGGCCGAAACTTCCTCTCCTCGCCGTCGACCATGATTTTGGCCACCGTTTTTGACACTGCTAGTCTCTTTCTTCTCCTTGAGCTATGGTGAGTGTGATTCTAGCTTTGGTTTGAGCTGAATTGGTCTTGATTTGCTTAGGTTTCGAATTTTTAATTTCGACCATATTAGGATTTTTGATTTTTTTGAGCTTTGAATTGATTGATTCATGAAAACTCCTTTCACAAATGTTGATCCTAGTAGCTTAATCTACATGTATGAATTTTTGTGGAATTTTTGGAGATTATTTTGATTTTTGGGTATTTTTGAATATTTTAATATTATTTTCTAATTTTCGGAAATTAATTAAATAAATTATGAAATTGTGTTTTATGATAATTATAGGTGTTGAAATGAATTATAGAAATTTATTTGGAATTTTTATGAATTTCCATGTATTTATTTTGAATTATTTAAGTTTATGTAATTTTGGAAAATTAGGGTTAATTGTATTTTAAATTGAAATTAATTGGTTAATTGAGTTTAATTATTGATATTATTGATAAATATGTGGAGAAAATTAATTTTGGATAATTATACTATTTTTGGTGAATTTTTGAAGTAATTTTAGTATATTTACATATATAGGGGTATTTTGGTAATTTTACATAAAATTGGCTAAAAATGTAATTTAATTGGTTTTAATAGTTATTTAAGGTATAAAAATGATTTCTATAAATTTAGTATTTTTAACTAATTAAAACTATTTTTCGTGAATTATTTTCAATTATATATATAATATACGGTTTTTCTAATAAAATGAGTTTTTATCGGTTTTTACTATGTTTAAAGGTTAATTATGTAATTTTTACTTATAAAATGAATTTCTATGATATAAGGGTATTTTTGGTATTTCTGGAATTATTCTGTGTTTATGGACCCCGGTCGGTAGATTGTAGTTTGGAGTCCGACCGAGGGGTTGTGGATGAGTGGTTGAGCCTATTTTTCGATGTGTGTTTCTTTGCAGGGTCGGCTCTACTCTTTGAGTAGAGAGATGTCCATTTTACAGGGGAGGTTCTGCCGAATTTTTGGTAGAATTCTCGTAAAACGTGATTTTCGGTCGATCCCTAATCCTGTTTCTGTGTTAAATACTTTAGATCGAATTCTAGGATTTCTGTTAGGTTTATTCTAATGTCGGTTATTTATTGTTTGTTTAGTTGCGCCGAGACCGAGGGCTAGTGGACCAGGCCCGTCGGACCCATCTCGTGCAGCGCACTAATTTGTGAGTTACTATACTATATATATATGCTTTAGGATGCATGATTTAGAAATATATGTTTTATTTTGATTAAAATGCATAAATAATGTGATTTGTATTTAAGTATATCTGTAGTTTATTTTTGGTTTACTTTTGGTATATATTAAATTATATGCATGTTTTGTTAATAAATTATATTTAAAATGTTTTTAAATATATTTCTAGCTTAATTTATAATTTGATTGGATTCATTTGACATATATATACTCGAAATATACCTGGTTTACTTTTGGTATATTGTCGGTATATATATGGTTTATATTGTTATTTTATTTAAATTCATGCATCATTTATTTGTTAATGTATGTTTTATATTATTAATGAAGGATATCAATAGAACGTGCTAGCTAGTGGGCAGCACTAGGACCGAGTACGTACCGGTACGCTTATAGCAAATAGGCTATACTACTAAATATTTGTGGGTTTTGATTGAATTTGATTATTTGATGTGTGAGATATGGTTTGGAGGTGTGATTGCTGGAGCTCGGTTGACCAAGTGTCTCGGGGCCAATCACACTGGCAGTCAGACTGCTGGAGCTCGGTTCACTTAGTGTCTCGGGGCCAGTCTACTGTCTAAATGGATTAAGTGAATATATTTTAGATTAAGTGAGCCTGTATGGCTAGAGTGTTGTCTAACACTGATTGAGGTTTCGATAACATAGGGTTTTATTTGATCCTTCATAAACTATGATTTTCAATAAAATATATAAAAATGATTTTTCAGCATCTGTGTGTAATTGTCTGTATACATACATATTATATATATATACTGTTGACTGTATGCATTGTCATTTAGTGTGTATGTATATATATTATAATAATTCACTCAGTGAGGTCTGACTCCCCTCCGTTGACTATTTTTCAAGAGAGTCAACATCTTCAGACCTCAGTAGCAGGCCTATACACCGGATTTCTTCCGCCCCGGCTTCCTTGTGTAAACTGCTTACTTGAGTCTTATTTTTATAATCTAGACACTGCAGTAGTTGTAAATTAAATTGTGGGATTTTATGTATTTTATTTATGTGAGATATTGTATTATGTGAACTGGATTTGTATTAAAAGATTTATATATATATATGAGATGAGATTTAACTTAAATCCAGTTGGTGAAAATACTATTGTAATATTTATGATTTTCATTTCTGCTGCATTTGATATTGTTATTATTATTATCGCATGTTTATTTTATTTTTAGGCTTGCTACGGGTTTCAGATTCGAAAGAATTCCCGTTCCCTAGCTGTAATATCCCGTGTTTTTAAAAATATTTTTACACTGTACCGGGATATGCAGTGTTAATGATTTATGTATTTTATATGATATTTTTACGAGTTAATATGTATTTAAAACCTATTTTAATTACGGTATATTATTTACAGTGTTTTACGTAAAATTTTCCCGGGACTTGTATTTTCGGGGAAATTTTTACGTAAACAATTTATTATTAATTATTTTAGATGTATTTACGGACTTGCATGAACTCATACATATTTTTAAATTATTAAATAAAGCCTGTGTGTGAATAATTATTTAATTAGGGTTTATTATTACCCTAATATTTTATTAAGTATTTAATTGTTTTATTGTTATTTAATTAATTTTATTTAGTATAAATTATTAAAATATTAATATTTTTATGTGTGTGGTGTATATTTGATGTGTGTAATTTAATATTATTTTAATATATAGTATAAAGTATATATATATACATATATTTGTCAAAATTACAAAAGTTTGCCAAATTACCATTTTACCCCCGAGTCCTCTTCTTCTTCCCCGACCATTCCCCTTGCCGTCCGGGCGTCTGTCACGCCATTCCTTCACCGTGGGTGTGCCGTCCGGTGTGCCACCGTCTTCCCCGACCAATTTCGCCGCCTGTGGAGGCCGTTTCCGGCGTCGGGAGAACGATTTTGGCCGGAGAAGCCGAAAATCAACCCACCGTCGATCACGCCGATTCCGGCCACCGTTTTTGACACCGCCGGTCTCTTTCTTCTCCTTGAGCTCTGGTGAGTGTGATTCTAGCTTTGGTTTGAGCTAAAATGGTCTAGAATTTCTTAGTTTTCGATTTGTAAATTTCGGCCTATTAGGGTTTTTGATTTTTTTGAGCTTCGAATTGGATGATTCATGGAAACTTCCTTCACAAATGTTGTTCCTAGTAGCTTAATCTACATGTATGAATTTTTGTAGAATTTTTGGAGGTTGTTTGGATTTTTGGGTATTTTTGAATATTTTAATATTATTTTCTAATTTTCGGAAATTAATTATTTAAATTATGAAATTGGAGTTTATGGTTGAATTATGTGTTGAAATGAATTATAGGAATTTATTTGGAATTTTTATGAATTTCTAAGTATTTATTTTGAATTATTGAAGTTTATGGAATTTTGGAAAAATTAGGTTAATTGTGTTTTTATTTGAATTTAATTGGTTAATTGAGTTTAAATATTGATATTATTGATAATTATGTTGAGAAAATTAATTTTGGATAATTGTATGATTTTTGGTGAATTTTTGAAGTAATTTAAGTATATTTATATATATAGGGGTATTTTGGTAATTTTACCCTAAATTGTCTAAAAATGTAATTTAATTGGTTTTAATATTTATTTAAGGTATAAAAATGATTTCTACAAAATATTTGGTATTTTTAACTAATTAAAACTATTTTTCGTGAATTATTTTCAAATATATATATAATATACGGTTTTTCTAATAAAATGAGTTTTAATCGGTTTTTATAGTGTTTCAAGGTCAATTATGTAATTTTTATTTATAAAATGTATTTATGTGATTTAAAGATATTTTTGTTATATCTGGAATCATTCTGTGTTTGTGGATCCCGGTCGGTGGACTGTAGTTTGGAGTCCGGCCGTAGGATTTTGATTGTGTTGAGCTTGTATTTCGAAGTGTGTTTCTTTGCAGGGTCGGCTCTACTCTTTTGAGTAGAGAGATGTCCGTTTTACAAGGGAGGTTCTGCCGAATTTTCGGTAGAATTCTCGTAAAACGTGATGTCCAGTCGAACCCTAATTTTCGATTCTGTGTTTAATACTCTAGATTGAATTCTAGGATTTCTATTAGGGTTACTCTGATATCGGTTATTTATTGTTTGTTTAGTTGCGCCGAGACCGAGGGCTAGTGGACCAGGCCCGTCGGACCTGTCTCGTGGAGCGCACTAGGTGAGTTACTATATTATATATATATGCTTAGGATGCATGATTTAGAAAATGCATGTTTTATTTTGACTGAATATGCATAAATAATGTGATTTATATTCAAGTATATTTTTGGTATATAATAAATTATATACATGTTTTGTTAATAAAATATATTTAAAATGTTTTTAAATATATTTTTAGTTTAATTCATGAATTGATTGGATTTATTTGACATATATATACTCAAAATATACTTGGTTTATGTTTGGTATATTTTCGGTATATATATGGTTTATATTGTTGTTTCATTTACATTCATGCACCATTTATTGTGAATGAATGATTTATATTATTAATGAAGGATATCAATAGAACGTGCTACCTAGTGGGCAGCACTAGGACCGAGTACGTACCGGTACGCCTATAGCTTTAGGCTATATTACTAACTATTTGTGGATATTGATTTGATTATGATTATTGTTATGTGTGAGATGTGATTTGGGTGTGATTGCTGGAGCTCGGTTGACCAAGTGTCTCGGGGCCAATCACACTGGCAGTTAGACTGCTGGAGCTCGGTTGACTTAGTGTCTCGGGGCCAGTCTAATGTCCAAATGGATTAAGTGGATATATTTGGAGTAAGTGAGCCTGTATGGCCAGAGTGTTGTTTAACACTATTTTCTGAGGTTGCGATATTCTAGGGTTCTATGTGATCCTTCATAAACTGGGATTTTTCAGTAAAATATATAAAAATGATTTTTCTGCATCTGTATGAATTTGCCTGTATATATACATATTATATATATACTGTTGACTGTATGCATTATCACTTAGTGTGTATGTATATATATTATAGTAATTCACTCAGTGAGGTCTGACTCCCCTCCGTTGACTATTTTTCAGGAGAGTCAACTTCCTCAGACCTCAGTAGCAGGTCGATACGCCGAATTTCTTTCGCCCCGGCTTCTTTATGTAAATTGTCTACTTGAGTCTTATTTATTTTATCTAGACACTGCAGTAGTTGTGAATTAAAGTATTGGATTTCATGTATTTTATTTTAAAGAGATGTATTATATTGAACTGGATTTGTATTAAAGATTATATATATATATGGGATGAGATTTTGAATTAAATCCAGTTGATATGGATGATATTATGATATTATGATTTTATTTTCCGCTGCATATCATACTGTTACTGTTATTATGGCATGCTTTATTTTTTTTTTATTTTTTTTTTAGGCTTGCTACGGGTTCTGGATTCGAAAGAATTCCCGTTCCCTAGCGCCGGTCATGGCCCCTGTTTTGGGTCATGACAAAGTTAGTATCAGAGCTGTCACGACCCAAAACAGGGGCCATGACCGGCGCTAGGGAACGGGAATTCTTTCGAATCCGGAACCCGCAGCAAGCCTAAAAATAAATTAAAGCATGCCATAATAACAATAAAAATATAATATGCAGCGGAAATAAAAATCATAATATCATGATATTATTCACATCAACTGGATTTAAATCGAATCTCATCTCATAGATATATATAATCTTTAATACAAATCCAGTTTCAACATAATACATCTCTTTAAATAAAATACATGAAATCCAACACTGTAATTCACAACTACTGCAGTGTCTAGATAAAATAAATAAGACTCAAGTAGACAATTTACATAAAGAAGCCGGGGCAGAAGAAATCCGGCGTATCGACCTGCTACTGAGGTCTGAAGAAGTTGACTCTCCTGAAAAATAGTCAACGGAGGGAAGTCAGACCTCACTGAGTGAATTACTATAATATATATACATACACACTAAGTGATAATGCATACAGTCAACAGTATATATATAATATGTATGTATATAGGCAAATTCACACAGATGCAGAAAAATCATTTTTATATATTTTACTGAAAAATCCCAGTTTATGAAGGATCACATAGAACCCTAGAATATCGCAACCTCAGAAAATAGTGTTAAACAACACTCTGGCCATATAGGCTCACTTATACCAAATATATCCACTTAATCCATATGGACAGTAGACTGGCCCCGAGACACTAAGTCAACCGAGCTCCAGCAGTCTGACTGCCAGTGTGATTGGCCCCGAGACACTTGGTCAACCGAGCTCCAGCAACCACACCCACAAACCACATCTCACATATCAATAATCATAATCAAATCAATATCCACAAATAGTTAGTAATATAGCCTAAAGCTATAGGCGCACCGGTACGTACTCGGTCCTAGTGCTGCCCACTAGGTAGCACGTTCTATTGATATCCTTCATTAATAAATAATAAAACATTCATTCACAAATACATGATGCATGAATCTAAATAAATCAACAATATAAACCATATATATACCGGAAATATACCAAACATAAACCAGGTATATTTTGAGTATATATATGTCAAATGAATTCAATCAAATCATGAATTAAACTAAAAATATATTTAAAAACATTTTAAATATATTTTATTAACAAAACATGCATATAATTTATTATATACCAAAAATAAACCAAAAATATACTTAATGTAAACTTAAGAAATAATCAAATTATTTATGCATCTTTAATCAATATAAAACATGCATTTCTAAATCATGCATCCTAAGCATATATATATAATATAGTAACTCACCTAATGCGCTCCACGAGACAGGTCCGACGGGCTTGGTCCACTAGCCCTCGGTCTCGGCGCAACTAAACAAGCAATAAATAACCGACATTAGAATAAACCTAACAGAAATCCTAGAATTCAATCTAGAGTATTAAAATACGGAAACAGAATTAGGGTTCGACTGGATATCACGTTTTACGAGAATTCTACCGAAAATCCGGCAGAACCTCCCCTGTAAAACGGACATCTCTCTACTCAAAAGAGTAGAGCCGACCCTGCAAAGAAAATACACTTCGAAAAATGAGCTCAATACAATCAAAATCCCACGGTCGGACTCCAAACTACAGTCCACCGACCGGGGTCCACAAACACAGAATAATATTCCAGATATACCGAAAATATCCTTAAATCACAGAAATACATTTTATAAATAAAAATTACATAATTGACCTTGAAACACTATAAAAACCGATTAAAACTCATTTTATTTGAAAAACCGTATATTATATATATAATTGAAAATAATACCCGAAAAATAGTTTTAATTAGTTAAAAATACTAAATATTTTGTAGAAATCATTTTTATACCTTAAATAAATATTAAAACCAATTAAATTACATTTTTAGACAATTTAGGGTAAAATTACCAAAATACCCCTATATATATAAATATACTTAAATTACTTCAAAAATTCACCAAAAATCATACAATTATCCAAAATTAATTTTCTCAACATATATATCAATAATATAAATATTTAAACCCAATTAACCAATTAAATTCAATTTAAAACACATTTAACCTAATTTTCCAAAATCACCTAAACTTCAATAATTAAAAATAAATACTTAGAAATTCATAAAAATTCCAAATAAATTCCTATAATTCATTTCAACACCCAATTCAACCATAAACTCCAATTTCATAATTTAAATAATTAATTTCCGAAAATTAGAAAATAATATTAAAATATTCAAAAATACCCAAAAATCCAAACAATCTCCAAAAATTCTACAAAAATTCACACATGAAGATTAAGCTACTAGGAACAACATTTGTGAAGGAATTAAGCATGAATCAATCAAGAACAATTCGAAAAAAATCGAAAACCCTAATAGGCCGAATTTAACAAATCGAAAACTAAGCAATTCTAGACCATTTTAGCTCAAACCAAAGCTAGAATAACACTCACCGGAGCTCAAGGAGAAGAAAGAGACCGGCAGTGTCGAAAACGGTGGCCGGAATCGGCGTGATCGACGGTGAGTTAATTTTCGGCTTCTCCGGCCAAAATCACTCTCCCGACGCCGGAAACGGCCTCCACAGGCGGCGAAACTGGTCGGGGAAGATGGTGGCACACCGGACGGTACACCCACGGTGAAGGAACGGCACGGCAGCGACCGGAAATGGGGAAGAGAGAATCGGGAGGAAGAAGATGAAGTCGGGGGCAAAATGGTAATTTTGCAAATTCTTTTGATTTTTAATGTATATATGTATATATATATACTTTATACTATATATTAAAATAATATTAAATTACACACATCAAATATACACCACACACAGAAAAATATTAATATTTTAATAATTTATACCAAATAAAATTAATTAAATAACAATTAAAACAATTAAATACTAAATAAAATATTAGGGAATAATAAACCCTAATTAAATAAATATACACACACCGACTTTATTTAATAATTTAAAAATATGTATGAGTTCATGCAAGTCCGAAAATATATTTAAAATAATTAATAATACATTGTTTACGTGAAAATTTCCCCGAAAATGAAAGTCCCGGGAAAATTTTACGTAAAACACTGAAAATAATACACAATAATTAAAATAGATTTAAAATACATATTAACTCATAAAAATATCATATAAAATACAGAAATTATTAACTCTGCATATCCCGGTACTGTGTAAAAATATTTTAAAAACACGGGATATTACAGTCTTCCCCCCTTACAAGAATTCGTCCCCGAATTCCAGAAAACAAGATCAAGAAGGAAAGAGATACGGGTAAGAAGCTCGCATCTCAGCTTCAGTCTCCCACGTATGCTCTTCAACTCTGTCACTACGCCACAGAACCTTGACCATCGGAATCTGCTTCGATCGCAACTGTCGAACTTGAAAATCTACGATCGCCACAGGTTCTTCTACAAACGTCAAATCTTCACTCACTTCTACACTGTCGGGCTGCAACACGTGTGAAGGATCTGAGATATACTTCCTCAACATCGAGATATGAAATACTGGATGCACCTGTGACATACTCGGAGGCAAATCCAACCGATATGCAACAGTGCCAACTCTTTCCAGAATCTCAAACGGTCCAATGTATCTCGGTGCTAACTTACCCTTCCTGCCAAATCTCATTACACCCTTCATCAGAGATACTTTCAGAAAAACGAAATCTCCAACCTGAAACTCCACATCTCTGCGCCTAGGATCCGCATAACTCTTCTGTCTACTAACTGCGGTCTCTAATCTGCGCTTGATCACGGCGACTTTCTCTGCAGCATCCTGAACCATCTCTGGTCCAGTCAAAGCTCTCTCACCAATCTCATCCCAACTCAACGGGGATCTACACTTCCTTCCATACAATGCCTCATACGGTGCCATGCCAATACTGCTATGGTAGCTGTTATTATATGCAAACTCAACAAGCGACAAATGATCATCCCAGCTACCTCCCAAATCCAAGACACACATCCTCAACATATCTTCCAGTGTCTGGATCATCCTCTCAGACTGACCATCTGTCTGAGGATGAAAAGCAGTACTGAAATCCAACCTAGTGCCCATCGCTTCCTGCAACTTCTGCCAAAAATGAGAAGTGAACACGGAACCTCTATCTGACACAATGGACACAGGTACTCCATGAAGGCACATAATATGCTTCATGTACAACTTCGCCAATCTAGCAACTGAATATGTGGCTTTCACAGGCAAGAAATGTGCAGACTTCATCAATCTGTCTACAATCACCCAGATGGAATCGTATCCATCCTTCGAACGAGGTAAACCGACTACAAAATCCATAGCTATCCTTTCCCACTTCCACTCGGGAATAGGAAGAGGCTGAAGCTTCCTAGAAGGCTTCTGATGTTCGGCTTTCACTTGCTGACACGTCAAGCACTTAGCAACATAATCAGCAACATCCTTCTTCAATCCATCCCACCAGTATAGATCTCTGATACTGTGGTACATCTTAGTAACACCTGGATGAACGCTGTAGGCTGTAGAATGTGCTTCCTCTAAAATCTCCTCTCTCAAGTCATCCACATCTAGAACACACAATCTACCACTGATCCACAACACACCATCATCATCGAGTGTGAAATCAGTGAACTTCCCTGCTCTGACATTCTCTGTAAGCTCTTCTAGAATAGGATCTCGGCTCTGAGCTGCTTTAATCCTATCCCTCAGTACAGATCGTACTTTAAACTGAGCTAACAGTTCCAAGTCACCCCGTACAGATAATGTCTCCAAATCTTCAAAGCAAAGATCACTGCAGCCATCTCAAGATCATGTGTAGGATAGTTCTGCTCATGCTTCTTCAACTGCCTCGAAGCATAGGCTATCACCCTTCCATTCTGCATCAACACACAACCAAGACCAATTCTAGAGGCATCACAGTAAACTGTGAACTTATCCACACTATTAGGCAAAGCTAATACTGGCGCTGTGGTCAACTTCTCCTTCAACAACTAAAAACTATTCTCACAAGCTTCTGACCACTCGAATCTAACATTCTTCTGAGTCAAGCGAGTCATAAGGGCTGCTATCCTGGAAAAATCCTGCACAAACCGCCTATAATACCCGGCTAAACCCAGAAAACTCTAAATCTCAGTAACTGAAGTAGGTCTAGGCCACTCAGATACTGCCTTAACCTTCTGTGGATCAACCTGAATACCTTCTTTAGACACTACGTGTCCAAGAAAAGAAACACTCTCCATCCAGAAATCACACTTCGAGAATTTAGCATAAAGCTGATGATCTCTCAGTGTCTGTAGTACAATCCTCAAGTGATATACATGCTCTTCCATACTCCTCGAATATACTAGTATATCATCAATGAAGACTACCACAAACTGATCCACATACGGTCGGAATACTCTGTTCATCAGATCCATAAAAGCTGCTGGTGCATTAGTCAAACCAAAAGACATCACCAGAAACTCATAATGACCATATCTAGTGCGGAACGCTGTCTTAGGAATTTCGGATTCACTGATCCGCAGCTGATGATAACCCGACCTCAAGTCGACCTTAGAAAAGAACTGTGCACCTTGTAACTGATCAAATAAATCATCAATCCTCGAGAGAGGATACTTGTTCTTCACTGTCACCTTATTCAATTCTCTGAAGAAGATGAAGTCGGGGGCAAAATGGTAATTTTGCAAATTCTTTTGATTTTTAATGTATATATGTATATATATATACTTTATACTATATATTAAAATAATATTAAATTACACACATCAAATATACACCACACACATAAAAATATTAATATTTTAATAATTTATACCAAATAAAATTAATTAAATAACAATTAAAACAATTAAATACTAAATAAAATATTAGGGAATAATAAACCCTAATTAAATAAATATACACACACCGACTTTATTTAATAATTTAAAAATATGTATGAGTTCATGCAAGTCCGAAAATATATTTAAAATAATTAATAATACATTGTTTACGTGAAAATTTCCCCGAAAATGAAAGTCCCGGGAAAATTTTATGTAAAACACTGAAAATAATACACAATAATTAAAATAGGTTTAAAATACATATTAACTCATAAAAATATCATATAAAATACAGAAATTATTAACTCTGCATATCCCGGTACTGTGTAAAAATATTTTAAAAACACGGGATATTACAGTCTTCCCCCTCCCCCCTTACAAGAATTCGTCCCCGAATTCCAGAAAACAAGATCAAGAAGGAAAGAGATACGGGTAAGAAGCTCGCATCTCAGCTTCAGTCTCCCACGTATGCTCTTCAACTCTGTCACTACGCCACAGAACCTTGACCATCGGAATCTGCTTCGATCGCAACTGTCGAACTTGAAAATCTACGATCGCCACAGGTTCTTCTACAAACGTCAAATCTTCACTCACTTCTACACTGTCGGGCTGCAACACGTGTGAAGGATCTGAGATATACTTCCTCAACATCGAGATATGAAATATTGGATGCACCTGTGACATACTCGGAGGCAAATCCAACCGATATGCAACAGTGCCAACTCTCTCCAGAATCTCAAACGGTCCAATGTATCTCGGTGCTAACTTACCCTTCCTGCCAAATCTCATTACACCCTTCATCGGAGATACTTTCAGAAAAATGAAATCTCCAACCTGAAACTCCACATCTCTGCGCCTAGGATCCGCATAACTCTTCTGTCTACTAACTGCAGTCTCTAATCTGCGCTTGATCACGACGACTTTCTCTGCAGCATCCTGAACCATCTCTGGTCCAGTCAAAGCTCTCTCACCAATCTCATCCCAACTCAACGGGGATCTACACTTCCTTCCATACAATGCCTCATACGGTGCCATGCCAATACTGCTATGGTAGCTCTTATTATATGCAAACTCAACAAGCGACAAATGATCATCCCAGCTACCTCCCAAATCCAAGACACACATCCTCAACATATCTTCCAGTGTCTGGATCATCCTCTCAGACTGACCATCTGTCTGAGGATGAAAAGCAGTACTGAAATCCAACCTAGTGCCCATCGCTTCCTGCAACTTCTGCCAAAAACGAGAAGTAAACACCGAACCTCTATCTGACACAATGGACATAGGTACTCCATGAAGGCACACAATATGCTTCACGTACAACTTTGCCAATCTAGCAACTGAATATGTGGCTTTCACAGGCAAGAAATGTGCAGACTTCGTCAATCTGTCTACAATCACCCAGATGGAATCGTATCCATCCTTCGAACGAGGTAAACCGACTACAAAATCCATAGCTATCCTTTCCCACTTCCACTCGGGAATAGGAAGAGGCTGAAGCTTCCCAGAAGGCTTCTGATGTTCGGCTTTCACTTGCTAACACGTCAAGCACTTAGCAACATAATCAGCAACATCCTTCTTCAATCCATCCCACCAGTATAGATCTCTGATACTGTGGTACATCTTAGTAACACCTGGATGAACGCTGTAGGCTGTAGAATGTGCTTCCTCTAAAATCTCCTCTCTCAAGTCATCCACATCTGGAACACACAATCTACCACTGATCCACAACACACCATCATCATCGAGTGTGAAATCAGTGAACTTCCCTGCTCTGACATTCTCTGCAAGCTCTTCTAGAATAGGATCTCGGCTCTGAGCTGCTTTAATCCTATCCCTCAGTACAGATCGTACTTTAAACTGAGCTAACAGTCCACCTGATCTACCGATCTTCATCATCAGACCTTGATCCACCAACAAATGCAACTCCTGGATCAATGGTCTCCTCTCAACACCGATGTGAGCAAGACTACCTGAGGACTTCCTACTCAAGGCATCTGCTACCACATTAGCCTTACCCGGATGGTAAAGAATCTCGCAATCATAATCCTTCAACAGTTCCAACCATCTTCTCTGCCTCAAATTCAGATCTCGCTGCTGAAAAATGTACTTAAGGCTCTTGTGATCAGTAAATATCTCACAAGCTTCTGACCACTCGAATCTAACATTCTTCTGAGTCAAGCGAGTCATAGGGGCTGCAATCCTGGAAAAATCCTGCACAAACCGCCTATAATACCCGGCTAAACCCAGAAAACTCCGAATCTTAGTAACTGAAGTAGGTCTAGGCCACTCAGATACTGCCTCAACCTTCTGTGGATCAACCTGAATACCTTCTTTAGACACTACGTGTCCAAGAAAAGAAACACTCTCCATCCAGAAATCACACTTCGAGAATTTAGCATAAAGCTGATGATCTCTCAGTGTCTGTAGTACAATCCTCAAGTGATATACGTGCTCTTCCATACTCCTCGAATATACTAGTATATCATCAATGAAGACTACCATAAACTGATCCACATACGGTCGGAATACTCTGTTCATCAGATCCATAAAAGCTGCTGGTGCATTAGTCAAACTAAAAGACATCACCAGAAACTCATAATGGCCATATCTAGTGCGGAACGCTGTCTTAGGAATATCGGATTCACTGATCCGCAACTGATGATAACCCGACCTCAAGTCGACCTTAGAAAAGAACTGTGCACCTTGTAACTGATCAAACAAATCATCAATCCTTGGGAGAGGATACTTGTTCTTCACTGTCACCTTATTCAATTCTCTGTAGTCAACGCACAGTCTCAGGGTACCATCCTTCTTCTTCACAAACAGGACTGGTGCACCCCAAGGAGAAACACTAGGTCTGATAAAACCCTTATCCAACAACTCTTGCAACTGCTCCTTCAACTCTCTCAACTCTTCAGGAGCCATACGATAAGGTGGCATAGATATAGGAGTAGTACCTGGTACCACATCTATACAGAACTCAATCTCTCTATGAGGTGGTAAACCTGGCAACTCCTCGGGAAAAACATCAGGAAACTCACAAGCAACAGGAACATCTGTGAGTGACAACTTCTCCACTGACGTATCCCTAACCAATGCCAAAAACCCCTGACAACCTTTCTTCAACAACTTCCTAGCAGAAATAGCAGAAATAAGATTCTGAGGTGCTGAACTCCTATCACCAACAAACTTAAATTCTACTTCACCAGGAATTCTGAAAGTCACCTCCTTATTCCTGCAATCTACCACGGCGAAGTGCTGAGATAACCAATCCATTCCCAAAATAACATCAAACTCCATCACATCCAACAAAATCAAATCAGCGGGTAATTCTCTATCTCCCACGAGAACTGGACAACCAGAAAGAACAATATCGGCGTCCAAAGAATCACTCAGAGGAGTGGCAACAGACAAAGGAAAAGCCATCCTCGAAGCTTGCCAACAAGATTTAGAAGCAAAAATAGGAGAAACAAACGAATGCGTGGCACCCGGATCAAACAAAACCAAAGCATCCAGGTAACAAACAGAAAGAATACCTGCCACGACTGCATTAGATGCCTGAGCATCCTGCTGAGTCAGATGGAAGACTCTGGCCTGACCTCGACCTCCCTGCTGACTGGTAGAAGCCTGGCCAACACCTCTGGCACCTCCTCTAGTACCTCTACCACGACTCTGCTGTGGAACAAACTGAGTAGAACTCTGATGCTAGGCTGGTGGTAACTGAAATGGCACCGGTGCTGCACTAGCAATCGACTGCTGTGGGAATCGCGGAATCTGCTGCTGCTGATACCCAGAATAAGGACACGATCTGGCAAAATGTCCTGTCTGTCCGCATCTGAAGCATGTCAGTGGTGTCAGATAACACGGTCCCTGATGGACTCTGCCATAAGTCTGACAAACACCGGCTGCTGATCCAGAACTACGACCACTGCTGCTGCTCGAAGCACCTGATCCAAATCTGAACGATCTACGCTGACCTCCACGGCCATGTCTACTGCTCCGATGCACTCGCTGCTGCTGTCTCTGACTCTGCTGAGTCGAACCTCGCTGCTGACTACTCGAACCAACATGAAAACTCGAATATGGAGTAGCCTGCAATCCACTCGACTGAACTCCCAACTGGTAATAATCAGGCATCGCTCCCTGCCTAACTAATCTCAGCTCGATCTCCTTAGCTAGCTCAATCACAGACTCCAGAGTAAGACCTGCTGTGGGCATACCAGCAAAAGCTGAACCCAAACCAGTAACATACGTAGTAACAGTGAAATACTGATCTCGCATCAGATCCTCAGCATATCTACCCAGACGAAGAAACTCTCGGGTATACTCCTCTATAGATCGATCTCCATGAGAAATACTGGTCAAACGGAGACGATAACTCAAACGAAGAGGCTCTGGACAAAATCTCCTCATGAATCGCTCTCGAAACTGAGCCCATGTCATCGTCATCATATAGGGCTGGATCATCTGAATGAACCAATCTAGAGCTGGCCCCTCAACAGACAACTCAACGATCATGATCCTCTGGTACTCGGTATGAGCAGTCCGAGTCCTAGTCTCAATCGCATGCAGAAAATCTAAAGGATCAGAAGTACCATCAAAAGCAATCCTGCCAACTCTGGCATAGAACAAAGCTGCCTCAGGGTCAGACATACCCTGCTGATAGGCAGGCTGAACAGGCTGAACAACTGGAGGAACAGGAACATCAAACTCAGGCTCAACAGGCTCCTCGTCCTGTAACTCTCTCTGCCTACGGCGACCTGCCGCTCCTCGAGGTCTACCCCTGCCACGACCTCTACGTCTAACTGGCGGCTCAGGAGGTAAAACCTCGTCCTAAAAAGACTCATCATCCTCGGCCTCAACGACCGGTGGAGCGACACGCGCTCGCCTCCTCATTCTGAAAAGACAAACGAAAAGATTCAGACAAAACAGACAACGGAGGAATAACGCTGAAAACTACAGCAAGGAATACTTATCAAGACATACTCGAACCTAATACACTGCAGTAGTCCAACAGAAAAAACACAACTTTAAAACTAGGGCCACAACTCACATAACTAAGCCCTGACACAGAACTCCGCTCTGAAACGAACTTCGCTCTGATACCAACTTTGTCACGACCCAAAACAGGGGCCATGACCGGCGCTAGGGAACGGGAATTCTTTCGAATCCGGAACCCGTAGCAAGCCTAAAAATAAAATAAAGCATGCCATAATAACAATAAAAATATAATATGCAGCGGAAATAAAAATCATAATATCATGATATTATTCACATCAACTGGATTTAAATCGAATCTCATCTCATTGATATATATAATCTTTAATACAAATCCAGTTTCAACATAATACATCTCTTTAAATAAAATACATGAAATCCAACACTGTAATTCACAACTACTGCAGTGTCTAGATAAAATAAATAAGACTCAAGTAGACAATTTACATAAAGAAGCCGGGGCGGAAGAAATCCGGCGTATCGACCTGCTACTGAGGTCTGAAGAAGTTGACTCTCCTGAAAAATAGTCAACAGAGGGGAGTCAGACCTCACTGAGTGAATTACTATAATATATATACATACACACTAAGTGATAATGCATACAGTCAACAGTATATATATAATATGTATGTATACAGGCAAATTCACACAGATGCAGAAAAATCATTTTTATATATTTTACTGAAAAATCCCAGTTTATGAAGGATCACATAGAACCCTAGAATATCGCAACCTCAGAAAATAGTGTTAAACAACACTCTGGCCACATAGGCTCACTTATACCAAATATATCCACTTAATCCATATGGACAGTAGACTGGCCCCGAGACACTAAGTCAACCGAGCTCCAGCAGTCTGACTGCCAGTGTGATTGGCCCCGAGACACTTGGTCAACCGAGCTCCAGCAATCACACCCACAAACCACATCTCACATATCAATAATCATAATCAAATCAATATCCACAAATAGTTAGTAATATAGCCTAAAGCTATAGGCGCACCGGTACGTACTCGGTCCTAGTGCTGCCCACTAGGTAGCACGTTCTATTGATATCCTTCATTAATAAATAATAAAACATTCATTCACAAATACATGATGCATGAATTTAAATAAATCAACAATATAAACCATATATATACCGGAAATATACCAAACATAAACCAGGTATATTTTGAGTATATATATGTCAAATGAATTCAATCAAATCATGAATTAAACTAAAAATATATTTAAAAACATTTTAAATATATTTTATTAACAAAACATGTATATAATTTATTATATACCAAAAATATACTTGAATATAAATCACATTGTTTATGCATATTCAGTCAAAATAAAACATGCATTTTCTAAATCATGCATCCTAAGCATATATATATAATATAGTAACTCACCTAATGCGCTCCACGAGACAGGTCCGACGGGCCTGGTCCACTAGCCCTCGGTCTCGGCGCAACTAAACAAGCAATAAATAACCGACATTAGAATAAACCTAACAGAAATCCTAGAATTCAATCTAAAGTATTAAAATACGGAAACAGAATTAGGGTTCGACTGGATATCACGTTTTACGAGAATTCTACCGAAAATCCGACAGAACCTCCCCTGTAAAACGGACATCTCTCTACTCAAAAGAGTAGAGCCGACCCTGCAAAGAAAATACACTTCAAAAAATGAGCTCAATACAATCAAAATCCCACGGTCGGACTCCAAACTACAGTCCACCGACCGGGGTCCACAAACACAGAATAATATTCCAGATATACCGAAAATATCCTTAAATCACAGAAATACATTTTATAAATAAAAATTACATAATTGACCTTGAAACACTATAAAAACCGATTAAAACTCATTTTATTTGAAAAACCGTATATTATATATATAATTGAAAATAATACCCGAAAAATAGTTTTAATTAGTTAAAAATACTAAATATTTTGTATAAATCATTTTTATACCTTAAATAAATATTAAAACCAATTAAATTACATTTTTAGACAATTTAGGGTAAAATTACCAAAATACCCCTATATATATAAATATACTTAAATTACTTCAAAAATTCACCAAAAATCATACAATTATCCAAAATTAATTTTCTCAACATATATATCAATAATATAAATATTTAAACCCAATTAACCAATTAAATTCAATTTAAAACACATTTAACCTAATTTTCCAAAATCACCTAAACTTCAATAATTAAAAATAAATACTTAGAAATTCATAAAAATTCCAAATAAATTCCTATAATTCATTTCAACACCCAATTCAACCATAAACTCCAATTTCATAATTTAAATAATTAATTTCCGAAAATTAGAAAATAATATTAAAATATTCAAAAATACCCAAAAATCCAAACAATCTCCAAAAATTCTACAAAAATTCACACATGAAGATTAAGCTACTAGGAACAACATTTGTGAAGGAATTAAGCATGAATCAATCAAGAAAAATTCGAAAAAAATCAAAAACCCTAATAGGCCGAATTTAACAAATCGAAAACTAAGCAATTCTAGACCATTTTAGCTCAAACCAAAGCTAGAATAACACTCACCGGAGCTCAAGGAGAAGAAAGAGACCGGCGGTGTCGAAAACGGTGGCCGAAATCGGCGTGATCGACGGTGAGTTGATTTTCGGCTTCTCCGGCCAAAATCACTCTCCCGACGTCGGAAACGGCCTCCACAGGCGGCAAAACTGGTCGGGGAAGATGGTGGCACACCGGACGGCACACCCACGGTGAAGGAACGGCACGGCAGCGACCGGAAATGGGGAAGAGAGAATCGGGAGGAAGAAGATGAAGTCGGGGGCAAAATGGTAATTTTGCAAATTCTTTTGATTTTTAATGTATATATGTATATATATATACTTTATACTATATATTAAAATAATATTAAATTACACACATCAAATATACACCACACACATAAAAATATTAATATTTTAATAATTTATACCAAATAAAATTAATTAAATAACAATTAAAACAATTAAATACTAAATAAAATATTAGGGAATAATAAACCCTAATTAAATAAATATACACACACCGACTTTATTTAATAATTTAAAAATATGTATGAGTTCATGCAAGTCCGAAAATATATTTAAAATAATTAATAATACATTGTTTACGTGAAAATTTCCCCGAAAATGAAAGTCCCGGAAAAATTTTACGTAAAACACTGAAAATAATACACAATAATTAAAATAGGTTTAAAATACATATTAACTCATAAAAATATCATATAAAATACAGAAATTATTAACTCTGCATATCCCGGTACTGTGTACAAATATTTTAAAAACACGGGATATTACAAAATTGTAAATTAAGCTAGAAATATATTTAAAAACATTTTAAATATAATTTATTAACAAAACATGCATATAATTCAAAATATACAGGAAATAAACCAAAATAAACTAAAAATAAACTTAGGTAATAATTGAATTATTCATGCATAAATAATCAAAATAAAACATATTTTTCTAAATCATGCACCCTAAACATATATATATAATATAGTAACTCACACTTAGTGCGCTCCACGAGATGGGTCCGACGGGCCTGGTCCACTAGGCCTCGGTCTCGGCGCAACTAAACAAACAATAATGACAGAAATCAGAATAAACCTAACAGAAAATCCTAGAACTCGATCTAGAATATTAAACACAGAAACAGGATTAGGGATCGACCGAACATCACGTTTTATGAGAATTCTATCGAAAATTTGACAGAACCTCCCTTGTAAAACGGACATCTCTCTACTCAAAGAGTTGAGCCGACCCTGCAAAGAAATACACTTCGAAAATAAATGCAAAATTACATTCACAACCCCTCGGTCGGACTCCAGACTACAATCTTCCGACCGGGGTCCACAATCACAGAATAATTCCAGAAATATCAAAAATACCCTTATAATATAGAAATTAATTTTATAAGTAGAAATTACATAATTAACCTTAAAACATAGTAAAAACCGATAAAAACTCATTTTATTAGTAAAATTGTATATTATATATATATTTGAAAATAATTCACGAAAAATAGTTTTAATTAATTAAAAATACTAAATAATTTGTAGAAATCATTTTTATACCTTAAATAACTATTAAAACCAATTAAATTACATTTTTAGTCAATTTTGTGTAAAATTACCAAAATGCCCTTATATATAAATATATTAAAATTCATTCAAAAATTCACCAAAAATAGTATAATTATCCAAAATTAATTTTCTCAACATATTTATCAATAATATCAATAATTAAACTCAATTAACCAATTAATTTCAATTAAAAACACAATTAACCCTAATTTTCCAAAATTCCATAAACTAATTAAATTCAAAATAAATACATAGAAATTCATAAAAATTCCAAATAAATTCCTATAATTCATTTTAACACCTATAATTATCATAAAACACAATTTCATAATTTAATTAATTAATTTCCGAAAATTAGAAAATAATATTAAAATATTTAAAAATAGCCAAAAATCAAATTAATCTCCAAAAATTCCAAAAAAATTCATACATGTAGATTAAGCTACTAGGATCAACATTTGTGAAGGGAATTTTCATGAATCAAGCAATTCAAAGTTCAAAAAAATAAAAAACCCTAATATAGCCGAAATCAAAAATTCGAAATCTAAGCAAATCAAGACCATTTCAGCTCAAACCAAAGCTAGAATTACACTCACTGGAGCTTAAGGAGAAGAAAGAGACTGGCGGTGTTGAAAATGGTGGCCGAAATCGTCGTGATCGATGGTGGTTCAACTTTCGGCTTCTCCGGCCAAAAATGGCTTCCAAATGCCGGAAATGGCTGCTACAGGCGGCGAAAGAGGCTGAGGAAGGTGGTGGCACACCGGAAGGCACACCAACGGCAAGGGATCGGGACGGCAGTGATCGGATTTACGCGGGGAAGTGATCGGGGAAGAAGAGAGGAATCGGGGGCAAAAATGTAATTTTCCAAAATTTTTGGTTTTTAACTTATAATATGTATATATACTTTATACTATATATTAAAATAATATTAAATTATACACATTAAATATACACCACACACATATAATTTAATATTTTAATAATTTATACTAAATAAAAATAATTAAATAACAATAAAACTAATAAATAATTAATAAAATATTAGGATAATATTAAACCCTAATTAAATAAATAATTACATGTATATACGGTGTTTAATATTTTAAAATATGTATTAGTTCATGCAAGTCCGTAAATACATTTAAAATAATTAATAATAAATTATTTACGTGAAAATTTTCCCAGAAATAAAAGTCTCGGGAAAATTTTACGTAAAGCACTTAAAATAATGATAAACAATTAAAAATCAATTTAAATTAAATAAAAGCTTATTAAATATCAATATTATATTTAAAAATTATTAACACTGCATATCCCGATGCAGTATTAAAATATTTAAAAACACGGGATATTACACACTTATTCCAATTTGGATAGCAGACTGGCCCCGAGACACTAAGTCAACCGAGCTCCAGCAGTCTGACTGTCAGTGTGATTGGCCCCGAGACACTTGGTCAACCAAGCTCCAGCAATCACACTATCTATCACCTCACATCTTAATCAACCCAATAGATCATTCAATTCACCTATGGACAGTAGACTAGCCCTAAGACGCTAAGTCAACCGAGCTCCAGCAGTCTGACTGTCAATGTGATTGGCCCCGCAATCACACTATCTAACATACCATTATTGTTTGATAATGTGTTTTAGTTGATATTAGTAACATATATGTTGAGAAAATAATTTTTATGCATTTATATAATTTTTATAGAATTTTTTAGTAATATTAGTATATGTGTATTTTTGAATTATTAGGGTAATTGTGTAATTTTGAGAAAATTATAGTTAAATATTATGTTTTAGTTGGTTTTATAATTAATTAAGGTATTAAAATGATTTTTTACAAATTATTTACTATTTTTAACTAATTAATACTAATTTTCAAAAATTGTTTTCAAATTATATATTATTTACTAAATTGGTAATTAAATGGGTTTTCATTAATTTTTAATATGTATTTAGACTATTTGAGTTATTTGAATATATAAAGTGAATTTTTACTAATTAATATTGAATTATTGAGAAATTTGATTTTTAATAATATTATATTATTATTTCGGGATTTTTATTTAATTATTGAGAAAATAATTATTTTTGGTGTTTTAATGTTAAATATGCTATATTTTGATATTTTGAGGATATTTATGGCATTTATTGGTTTTTAATATATTTATTATATTATTTTTATTTTTGGTGGAATTGTGGACTTCGGTTGGGAATTGTGTAGTTCGGGGTCCCAACTGAAGGTGTGAATATTTTGTGTTTTGAAGTTTGTTTTCTTGCAGGATCAATTCTACTTTTTAGTAGAGAGATGTCCATTTTATAGAGGAGGTTCTGCTGAATTTTTGGTAGAATTCTCATAAAACATGACATCGGGTCAATTCTAAATTCTATGTCTGTCTGTGTTCTGAAATCTTAGATCGAGTCTCTATAGAGGTTTAAGTTAGATTTATCTTGATTTTCTATTATTATTTTATTGTTTAGTTGAGCCAAGACCGAGGCCTAGTGGACAGGGCCCGTTGGACTAGTCTCGAGGAGCGCAAACCTATGAGTTGTTATTTTATATATAGATCGCATTTAGGTTGCATGTTTTAGAAAATACATGTTTTAATTTGTAAATATTCATAAATTGTGTTATTAAAATGTTTAGTATACTTTAGGTATATTTTAGTATATTTTTGATATACTTCTAAATAAATGCATGTTTTATTATTGATTTAAACTTAACATGTTTTTAGTATATTATGGGTTTATTTTTGGTATATTTCATTATTGATTTGAATTTATTTTACATATATATACTTGAAATATATTCTTAGTTTATTTTAGATATATTTTCGATATGTATATGGTTTATTTGGTTATTATAAATGACATTATGCATTTTTTATTTTATCGTATGAATGTTTTATTTTAAATAAAGGATATCGATAGAACGTGCTACCTTATGGGCAGCACTAGAACTGTATACGTACCGGTGCGATAAATTTAGGGTTGAGTGAGAATCAATTGTGGTATTATGATTTTGTAATAATCCTAGTTTTTAAATTATTTTATTAAATAATGAGATATGCATTGTTAATAAAGTTTAAAAGTTATATTTAATTATTTTGTGATTTATTATCATTATTTTATATTTAAATGAATTTTCTACGTAAATATATTATTTTGGAATTTAATATTTTGGACATTTAAATTCCATTATGTATATTTATTATTTTCGAATACTATTATTTTAATAATGTTAATTTAATGCATGGATATTTTAATATTATTTTTAAAGTATTCCACTACCATTATTAATGTTATTATTTTCATTATTATTTAATGTGGGTTATTATTATAATTATCGTACGATATTATTATCACAGTATTATTTTAATATTAACATTTTAAGTACATTATTATTATTATCTTATTTCTATTGATTGACATTATTGTATGATTAAAATATTTCATAAATATTGTTTATATTATTGTTATTTTCAAAAGTTATTGTGTGTTATTATTATCATGGTATTATTTTTATTATCATTTTTATTATTTTTATTGTTTAATATTATTAGGAATATTATTTTTATTATTCAATTATTTTATTAATATTATTAATTCCAATTGTTAATATTATAATTTTTATATTGTATTAGTGCATGTGTGTGACATGTGTGTGTACCTATATATATATATATATATATATAAGCTTGAGAACGGGTCAGGGAAGGAAATTGATGGCCATTTCTTTTCTTTTCTTTCACTTCATTTCTTTCACTTCTTTGTTTTTAATTTTCCTTTCTTGTATTTGTATTAACAAAAAAATAGAGACCTTCACTCAAACTTCCGGCTATTCTCCACCAACCTTCATCCTCATCACCTTTCTTCTTCTTTTCTTGCCTTTTTCTTCTTCCTATGCATGCCGAAATTATGACAGTAGGGAGGAAGCAACATCAACAACTTACTATCACAGTCGCTGGAGTCACTCTTGACGATGGGAGCTTGACTTCTTTAGCTCGATCAACTCCTTGAGTTAAGGAGAAGATGATTCCGAGCTTGATTGAAGCTTAAAGCTAATTGACGGTGAGTTTTTGTATATTTTTAGTTTATGTCAAATTTCTTCTTACTTTTTTTTAGCTTTAGTTTAATTGATTTTTTTGATAATTTCTTTTTGAAATATTGATCTATGCATCTTAATCTACTCATAGATATTTTTAATTTATTTTATTTGATTTTTGGTTAATTATTGAATATTTTAATAATTAAAAATGAATTTTCATTAATTAATTAATTAAATTATGAATTTAGTTAAATTATTGTTATTATATATTGTTATTAATTTTGGTGTTGAGAAATTAATTTTTTTAGAATATTGTGTAATTTTAGAAATATTTATAGATTATGTAAAGTTTGGATATTTAGTTAAATGTGTATTTTTGATTGAAATTAGAGTTTTATTATTTGTTTTAATTGATATTAGAATGTTAGTGGTTGAGAAAAATAATTTTTATGCAATTATATAATTTTTATGGAATTTTTATAATTTATGAGTATTTGGAATTATTAAGTTAAATATGTAGTTTTGTTGAAGTTATTGGTCAAATATGTGTTTTGGTTGATATTAGTATATTATATGTTGATTAAATAATTTTAATGATTTTCTATAATTTTTGAGGAAATTATTTAGTATATTGGATATTTTATATTATAGGGGTAAATGTGTAATTTTACGTTAATTATAGTTAAATATTATGTTTAGTTGATTTTATAATTATTTAAGGTATTAAAATGATTTTTACAAATTAATTACTATTTTTAACTAATTAATACTATTTTTCAAAAATTGTTTTCAAATAATCTATTATATATTATTTTGGAAATAAAATGGGTTTTAAACTAATTTTATTATATAGTTAAACTATTTAAGCAATTAAACGTGAACTTTATTATGTTATGTTGAATAATTGTAAAATTGAATTTTGATTAATTTTATATAATAATTGAGATCTTATTAGTTAAATTGTGATAATTTTGGGAATATTATGTAAATAATAAGAATATTTGTTATTTTGAGATTAAATGTGTGTTTTATTATTTTTGTGGTGATAAATTGTGATTTTAAATGTTATTTGCAATTTATGTTAATTTAATTGAAAAATGGGTATTTTATTCCATTTATAAATTTTTATTATCAAATATTATTTAAATTAAACTTTTATGTTTTACTTGGAAAATAAAGGTTTTTAAATATTTTTATGGGTTCTTGATGATTTTTTTTATTATTTTACTATTTAATATTGTTTGCTTGTGTATTGCGAATCTCGATTGGGGATTTGTGGAGTTTAGGGTCCCAACCCGAGGTGTTGTGTTTTGTGATTTTAGAAGTATGTTTTCAGTGCAGGATCGACCCTACTTTTGTAGGGAGATGTTTGTTTTATAGAGGAGACTCTGTCGAAATTTCGGTAGATTTCTCGTAAAACCTGACAACCAGTCCGACTCTATTTTAGAATTTTTGATTAAGTTTTTCTATAGTAATCCTAGAAGCATAGAATTAGAAGTTTATTCTAATTGTTGATGTTATTTTATTTTTCTAGCTATGCTAAGTGTCACGACCCAAACTATGAGTCATGACCGGCGCTAGGGAACGGGAATTCTTTCAAATCCGAAACCCATAGCAAGCCTTAGAAAATAAAATCATACAATAATTATATAAAAGTACGACCAAATTAAAATTTTTCTGAATCAATATATAAAATAAATACTCCAAATCCTTTTATAAATGAATACATATTCGTACAATGTTCAAATACAAATTCTCAGAGTATTTAATATCCAAACAAAATAATACACTTCCAATATAGTGACACTACTACTGCAGTTTCTAGAATACAATTCAAAGTTCAGAATATACATTTGCATAAAACAGCCGGGACTGAAGAACACCGGCGAGGAACTCTACAACTAAGGTCTGACGTTATGGAATCTCCTGAAAAAAAATAATTGAGGGGGGTCAGACCTCACTGAGTGAATTATTATACTATATATACACGCAAACTAAACCATAACAATCAGGCATTCTTATATATATATATGTATATACACACATTTCACACGAATGCCAAACTTTGCTTTTATAAATATACTAAATGTAGAAAACGTTTGTTTTAATTCATGAAGGATCCATAGAACCCTAAATAATAACAACCTCAAACAATCCCATCATCACTCTAGCCATACAGGCTCACTTGATTCTAAATAGAACACTTATTCCAATTTGGACAGCAGACTGGCCCCGAGACACTAAGTCGACCGAGCTCCAGCAGTCTGGCTGTTGGTGTGATTGGCCCCGAGACACTTGGTCAACCGAGCTCCAGCAATCACACTATCCATCACCTCACATCTCAATCAACCCAATAGATCATTCAATTTACTTATGGACAGTAGACTGGCCCCGAGACACTAAGTCAACCGAGCTCCAGCAGTCTGACTGTCAGTGTGATTGGCCCCGAGACACTTAGTCAACCGAGCTCCAGCAATCACACTATCTAACATACCATTAATCTTAGTCAAATCAATTAAATCAATTATAATCAACCAATTTTAACTCTCACTCAATCCTTATCTACCATACCGGTACGTACACGGTCCTAGTGCTGCCCACTAGGAAGCACGTTCTATTGATATCCTTCACTTCGAATAAATCATTCATTCGAAAAATAATTAATGTAGAACCATATTCATAATAGTAAAACCAACCATATATATATATACCAAAAATATACCTAAAATATACCCAGTATATTTCAGGTATATATATATATATAGTCAAATAAAATATGAAATAAACTAAAGATAAATCATTAATATAGTTAAAAACAATTTAAATGAGTAACAATAATATAACATGCATTATCTTAAAAATATACTTAAATATGCAAAAGATATACCCTAAGTACTCAAATCATTTAATAAACCATTTATGTATAAATATTCATTTAAATACGTGTTTGTGTTTAACATATATTCACAAATATACTAAAAATAAACCTAATTATCTAGCATGCATATATCAAAAATAAACCCTAAATATACCACTAATGTGTTAGGTTTAATTTAATAATAAAACATTTATTTATTCGGAAATAAATAAAAAAATATACCAAAAATAAACTTAAAAATACTTTAAGTGTAGGTTTATAATTTAACATGCAATTATTTAAGAATAAACCTAAAATCTACTGAAACTATACCTAAAGTATACTAATCATTTAATAAAATAATTATGTCTAAGTGTACATTTTAAAACATGTGTATATTACTCAAATGTATTAAACCTAAACCTAATTGTTTAATGTGCATATATCAAACTAACATGCATAATTGTTTAATATGCATATATATAAGAATGCAACCCTAGATATACCAAAAATATTATAATTTAAATCATTTTTTTAAAACATACAATGAAAATGAAAAATTCTAAATAATGCACCCTATATGCAGTGCATATATATACAGTATAATAACTCACATGTTAGCGCTCCACGAGACAAACTCGGCGGGCCTGATCCGTTAGGCCTCGGTCTCGGCGCAGCTAGACAAACAAATGAAAATATGAAATCAGAATAAATTTAACAAAAATTCTAAAGACTCGATCTAGAATTTTAGGTACAGCTTTAGAATAGGAATTTGACCGGACATCACGTTTTACGAGAATTCTACCGAAAATCCGGTAGAACCTCCCCTGTAAAACGGACATCTCTCTACTCAAAGAGTAGAGCCGGTCCTGCAAAGAAATACACTTCGGAATAAACACAGGATTACAATCAAAATCCCTCGGTCGGACTCCAAACTACAATTCACCGACCGAGGTTCACAATTCACAGAATATTTATAAAATACCGAAAATGCCCTTATATAATAAAAATACATTTTATAAATCCAAATTACGTAATTAACCCTAAAACATACTAAAAATCAATAAAAACCCATTTATTTAGAAAAATAGTATATTATATATAATTTGAAAATAATTTACGAAAAATAGTTTTAATTAGTTAAAAATACTAAAAATTTGCAGAAATCATTTTTATACCCTAAATAACTATTAAAACCAATTTAATTACATTTTTAACCAATTTAGTGTAAAATTACCAAAATACCCCTATATATATATATATTCACTATAAATGTTCAAAAATTCACCAAAAATTATATAATTACTCAAAAATTAATTTCTCAGCATATAATTCAATAATATCAATAAATATACTCAATTTACCAATTTATTTCAATTAAACACATACTTAACCCTATTTTTCAAAATTACCTAAACTTAATAAATTCCAAATAAATACATAAAAATTCACAAAAATTACAAATAAATTTCTATAATTCATTTCAACTCCTATAATCACCATAAAACACAATTTCATAATTTAATTAATAAATTTTCGAAAATTAGAAAATAATAATAAAATAATCAAAAATTCACAAAAATTAAAATAAATTCCAAAAAATTCTAAAAAAATTACAGCATGTAGATTAAGCTTCCAGAAACAAAGTTTGTGAAGAAAGTTTTCATGAATCAATCAAATTGAAGCTAAAAAAAATTCGAAACCCAAAATGGCTGATTTGAAGAAATTGAAACCTAAGCAATTCTAGACCAAATCAAGTGAAACAAAGCTTGGAATCATACTCACCAGAGCTCAAGGAGAAGATAGAGACTGATGGCATCAAATTTGGTGGCCGGAAAGTGCTTGGTTGGAGTTAAGTTGATTTTTGGCTCTTTGAAGAAAATCCGGCCAAAACTCACCGGAAAAGAGTGTTTTAGGTGGTGGAAATGGTTGGAGGTGGAAGAGGAAGGCTGAGAGGCATAGTAACAGGAAGAAAACCAGCTTGAAAGTGGCTGGAAATGGAAGAAAACGTTTTGGGAGGAAGAAGATGAATGAGGGGCAAAACTGTAAATAAATGAAAGTTTTGGTTTTTTGATAAAAATTTATGTATATATGTATATATATATATATTTACACTATATATTATAATAATATAAAATTTCACACACATTAAATATACACCACACACATATTTTAATATGTTTAATAATTTATAAACTTAAAATTAATTAATACAAAAATTAAATAATAAAATTAAGGAAATTAATTAAGCTCTAATTAATTTAAATAAATACACATATATACATTTTATTTTAGCACTTTAAAATTATATATGAGTTCATGCAAATTCATAAAACTAGTCAAAATAAATAGTATTAATTTATTTACGTGTCAATTTCCCCGAAAATATAATTTCCGGAAAAATTTTACGTAAAGTACTTAAAATAATATAAAATAATTAAAATTAGCTTTAAACAAACAACAAACTCATAAAATATCATAAATATATATACAAAAATTATTAACACTGCATATCCCGATCCAGTATAAAAATATTTAAAAATTCGGGATATTACACTAAGACCGAGGCCTAATGGACCAGGCCCGTCGAGTCTGTCTCGTGGAGCTATTATATATACTATATATATATGTATTGGATATAGGATGCATGACTTAGGAATTTTCATTTTTATTATATGTTTTTAAAAGTAAATTTAAATTATAATATAATTTTTTATATTTTCAGTTTATTTTTACTATATCATTGGTATATTTAGGGTTTACTTTTGGTATATGCATGCTAGATAATGAGGTTTATTTTTAGTATATTTTTGGATGTATGTCAAACCTAAATGCATGTTTTAGTACCTATACATGTTTTAAATGAATATTTATTCATAATTGTTTTATTAAATGATTTGTGTAGTTAGGGTATATTTTTAGTATATTTAGGTATATTTTAAGTAAATGCATGTTATATTATTAAAATACACTTAATTTTTTTAAAGTATATCAATGGTTTATCTTTAGTATATTTCATGTTTTATTTGACATATATATACTCGAAATATACGTGGTTTATTTTAGATATATTTATGGTATATATATGGTTTATTTTATTATTTTGAATGATAGTATGCTTTATTTATTTTTTTTGAATGTATAATTATTTTTAAATGAAGGATATCAATAGAACGTGCTACCTAGTAAGCAACACTAGGACCGTGTACGTACCAGTGCGATAGATTTAGGTTTGAGTGAGGAATTACTTGTAGTAATTATGATATGATTGATTTATGATTTGAGATGTGCTATGATTGATAGTGTGATTGCGGGAGCTCAGTTGACTAAGTGTCTCGGGGCCAATCACACTGATAGTCAGACTACTAGAGCTCGATCGACTTAGTGTCTCGGGGCCAGTCTATTGTCCATATGGATTAAGTGAATTTATTTGGAATTAAGTGAGCCCATATGGCTAGAGTGATGATATGGTTCATTGAGGTTATGATTAATAGGGTTCTATTTGATCCATCATGTATTAAAATAAATGACTTTTGCATTTATTATAATTATAAAAGCAGAGTTTGGCATTTGTGTGAAATGCGTGTATATGCATACATACAGACATACATACATACATACATACATACATACATACATACATATATATATATATATATATATATATATATATATATATATATATATATATCTATGAATGCCTGACTGGGTATGGTTTAGATTGCATGTATATATAGTATAATAATTCACTCAGTGAGGTCTGACCCCCCTCAATTATTTTTTTTAGGAGATCTTATATCGTCAGACCTTAGTAGTAGAGTTCTTCGCAGGTGTTCTTTCATCCCGAATATTTTATGTAAATGTATATTTTGAACTCTGATTTGTATTCTAGAAACTGCAGTAGTAGTGTTATTGTATCAGAAGAGTATTATTTTGTTTTGATATTTTGTACTATGAGAGTTGTATTTAAATATTGTATGAAGATATTTATTTATGAAAGGATTTGGAGTATCTATTTTATATATTGATTCAAAAAATTTTAATTCTGTCATACTTTTTATTTGTTTATTGCATGATTTAATTTTCTAAGGCTTGCTATGGGTTCTGGATTCGAAAGAATTCCCGTTCCCTAGCGCCGGTCATAACTCCTAGTTTGGGTTGTGACAGATATGATTGAAAATGATATGATTGATTTGAGATGTGATATGATTGATAGTGTGATTGCTTGATACCAACTTTGTCACGACCCAAAACAGGGGCATGACCGGCTCTAGGGAACGGGAATTCTTTCGAATCCAGAACCCGTAGCAAGCCTTAAAATAAAATAAAACATGCAATAATAATAATAATATAATTAAAATATTGTGCAGCGAAAATAATTTTCATAAATAAAATAAAATAGTAATTCACCAATGGAATTAAATGATCATCCTCATCACATATATATAAATAATCTTTTAATACAAATTCCAGTTCCAATATTTAAAATACAATCTTATTTAAATATGAAACATAAATTTCACAAACGACTATAACTACTGCAATGTCTAGATTATAAAATAAACTCAGGTGAGCAGTTTACATAGTGAAGCTGGGGCAGAAGAAATCCGGCGTATGGGTCTACTATTGAGGTCTGAAGACGATGACTCTCCTGAAAAATAGTCAACGGAGGGGAGTCAGACCTCACTGAGTGAATTGTTATAATATATATACATGCATAACTAAATGACAATGCACACATTCAATAGTATATATAATAAATATATATATAGGCAAACACACAGATGTAGCAAAATCATTTTATATATTTTACTAAAAATAATATCCATTTATGAAGGATTAAATGGAACCTTAGAAAATCGCAACCTCAAACAGTGTTAGACAATACTCTAGCCATACAGGCTCACTTATTCCAAAATAATTCACTTGTTCCATTTGGATATTAGACTGGCCCCGAGACACTAAGTCGACCGAGCTCCCGCAGTCTGACTGTCAGTGTGATTGGCCCCGAGACACTTAGTCAACTGAGCTCCAACAATCACACTCTCAATCACATCTCACAACAAATAAAGCAATCCAATCAATATCCTCAAATAGGTTAGTAATATAGCCTAAATGCTATCGTCATACCGGTACGTACTCGGTCATAGTGCTGCCCACTAGGTAGCATGTTCTATTGATATCCTTCATTAAAAATATAAAACATACATTCATAAAATCAATGATGCATGATATTAAATAATATAACAAAATAAACCATATATATACTAGAAATATACCAAAAATAAACCAAGTATTTCCAGTATATATACGTTAAATAAATTCAATTTAATTGTAAAATAAACTATAAATATACTTAGAAACATTTTAAGCATAAATTCATAATAAAACATGCATATAATTCAAAATATACCAAAAATAAACTTAAACAATAATTAAACCATTTATGCATAATGTCATGACCCAAAACAGGGGCCATGATCGGCGCTAGGGAACGAGAATTCTTTCGAATTCGGAACCCATAGCAAACCTAAAAATAAAATAAAACATGCAATAATAATAATAATATAAAATGCAGCGGAAATAAAAATCATAAATATCACAATAGTATTTTCACCAACTGGATTTAAGTTAAATCTCATCTCATATATATATAAATCTTTTAATACAAATCCAGTTCACATGATACAATATCTCACATAAATAAAATACATAAAATCCCATAATTTTACAACTACTGCAGTGTCTAGATTATAAAAATAAGACTCAAGTAAGCAGTTTACACAAGGAAGCCGGGGCGGAAGATATCCGGCGTATAGGCCTGCTACTGAGGTCTGAAGATGTTGACTCTTCTGAAAAATAGTCAACGGAGGGGAGTCAGACCTCACTGAGTGAATTACTATAATATATATACATGCATACTAAATGACAATGCACAGAGTCAAAAGTATATATAATATGTATATATACAGGCAAATACACACAGATGCAAGAAATTCATTTTATATATTTTACTGAAAATCATCGTTTATGAAGGATCAAATAGAACCCTATGATATCGAAACCTCAATCAGTGTTAGACAACACTCTAGCCATACAGGCTCACTTAATCCAAAATATATCCACTTAATCCATTTAGACAGTAGACTGGCCCCGAGACACTAAGTCAACCGAGCTCCAGCAGTCTGACTGCCAGTGTGATTGGCCCCGAGACACTTGGTCAACCGAGCTCCAGCAATTACACCCCCAAACCATATCTCACACATCAAATAATCATAACCAATCAATATCCACAAATGGTTAGTAATATAGCCTAAATACTATAGGCGTACCGGTACGTACTCGGTCCTAATGCTGCCCACTAGGTAGCACGTTCTATTGATATCCTTCATTAATAATATAAAACATTCATTCACAAATAAATGATGCATGAATTTAAATAAAATAACAATATAAACCATATATATACTGGAAATATACCAAAAGTAAACCAGGTATATTTCGAGTATATATACGTCAAATAAATCCAATCAAATTATAAATTAAGCTAGAAATATATTTAAAAACATTTTAAATATAATTTATTAACAAAACATGCATATAATTTAATATATACCAAAAGTAAACCAAAAATAAACTACGGATATACTTAAATACAAATCACATTATTTATGCATTTTAATCAAAATAAAATATATATTTCTAAATCATGCATCCTAAAGCATATATATATAGTATAGTAACTCACAAATTAGTGTGCTCCACGAGATGGATCCGACGGGCCTGGTCCACTAGCCCTCGGTCTCGGCGCAACTAAACAAACAAAAATGACAAAAATCAGAATAACCCTAACAGAAATCCTAGAATTCGATCTAGAATATTTAACACATAATTGAGATTAGGGATCGACCGGACTTCACGTTTTATGAGAATTCTACCGAAAATTCGACAGAACCTCCCCTATAAAACGGACATCTCTCTACTCAAAGAGTAGAGCCGACCCTGCAAAGAAACACACTTTGAAAATAAACACTACATCTCATTCACAATCCCTCGGTCGAACTCCAGACTACAATCTACCGACCGGGGTCCACAAACACAGAACAATTCCAGAAATACCAAAAATATCCTTATAACATAGAAATTCATTTTATAAGTAGAAATTACATAATTAACCTTAAAACACTGTAAAAACCGATAAAAATTCATTTTATTAGAAAAATCGTATATTATATATATAATTGAAAATAATTCACGAAAAATAGTTTTAATTAGTTAAAAATACCAAATAATTTGTAGAAATCATTTTTATACCTTAAATAACTATTAAAACCAATTAAATTACATTTTTAGCCAATTTTGTGTAAAATTACCAAAATGCCCTTATATATATAAATATACTAAAATTACTTCAAAAATTCACCAAAAATTATACAATTATCCAAAATTAATTTTCTTAACATATTTATCAATAATATCAATAATTAAACTCAATTAACCAATTAAATTCAATTAAAAACATAATTAACCCTAATTTCCCAAAATTACATAAACTTCAATAATTCAAAATAAATACATAGAAATTTATAAAAATTCCAAATAAATTCCTATAATTCATTTCAACACCTAATTTAACCATAAAACACAATTTCATAATTTATTTAATTAATTTCCGAAAATTAGAGAATAATATTAAAATATTCAAAAATACCCAAAAATCCAAATAATCTCCAAAAATTCCAAAAAAATTCAAACATGAAGATTAAGCTACTATAATCAACATTTGTGAAGGTATTTTTTATGAATCAATCAATTCAAATCTCAAAAAAATCAAAAACCCTAATATGGCCAAAATTGAAAATTCGAAACCTAAGCAAATCAAGACCATTTAAGCTCAAACCAAAGCTAGAATCACACTCACCAGAGCTCAAGGAGAAGAAAGAGACCGGCGGTGTCAAAAATGGTGGCCGGAATCGTGGTCGAGGGCGAGGAGAGGAAGTTTCGGCCAAATGGGGAAAATGGGAGCTAACCGGCGCCGGGGAAGGAGCTTGGGGGGCGGAGCAGCTGGCTGAGGAAGGTGGAGCTGCTGGCGGCACACCGACGGTAGGTGGTCGGAAGTTGTAGCAGGAGGGGAGAAGGATCGGGCATGGGGAAGGAAGAAGAAGAAGAAGAAAAGAAAAGAAAAGAAAAAGAAAAGAAAAAGAAAAAGAAAAAGAAAAAGAAAAAAAAGAAAAAAAAATAATTTTAATAAAATATTTGAAAAAAAATCACATCCACACACTTAATATTTAATATTTTTAAAATTTAATATTAATTAAAAATAATTAAATAACAATAGAACAAATAATTAATTAATAAAATATTAGGGTAATATATAAAACCCTAATTAGATAAATAATTACACGTATACCCGGTGTATAGTATTTTAAAAATATGTATAAGTTCATGCAAGTTCGAAAATATATTTAAAATAATTAATAATAAATTATTTACGTGAAAATTTCCCCGAAAATGCAAGTCCCGGGAAAATTTTACGTAAAACATTGTAAATAATACACAATAATTAAAATAGGTTTTAAATACATATCAACTTGTAAAAATATCATAATTTATATATGAAAATTATTAACACTGCATATCCCGGTACAATATTAAAATATTTAAAAACATGGGATATTACACATAATTTATAAAATAAATCATACATTTCTAAAAACATGCATCCTAATACATGTATATATAAAATAACAACTCACTGTTATTGCGCTCCTCGAGATGGGTTCGACGGGCCTAGTCCACTAGGCCTCGGTCTCGGCATAACTAAACAAACAAACGATAACAGGAAATCAGAATAATTCTAACGAAAATTCTAAAGACTCGATCTAGAATCGTAGACACAGAATTAGAATCAGAATTCGACCAAACATCACATTTTATGAGAATTCTACCGAAAATCCGGCAGAACCCCCCTGTAAAATGAATATCTCTCTACTCAAAGAGTAAAGCCGGTCCTGCAAAGAAACACAATTCGAATATACACAGAACATAATCCCTTGGTCAGACTCCAAACTATAATTCACTAACCGAGGTTCACAATTCATAGAATAATTACAGAACACACGAAAAATATCAAAAATTTCCTTCAATATTAAAAATACATTTTATAAATCCAAATTACATAATTAGCCCTAAAACATATTAAAAATCGATAAAAACTCATTTATTTAGAAAAATCGTATATTATATATAATTTGAAAATAATTTACGAAAAATAGTTTTAATTAGTTAAAAATACTAAATAATTTATAGAAATCATTTTTATACCTCAAATAACTATTAAAACCAATTTAATTATATTTTTAGTCAATATAGTGCCAAATTACCAAAATACCCCTAATATATATAAATTCACATAATTAATAAAAAATTCACCAAAAATAGTATAATTACTAAAAAATTAATTTCTCAACATATAATTCAATAATATCAATAAATATACTCAATTAACCAATTAATTTCAATAAAACACATAATTAACCTAATTTTTCAAAAATTACATAAACTAAATAAATTCAAAATAATTATATAAAAATCACAAAAATTACAAATAAATTTCTAAAATTCATTTTAACACCTATAAACACCATAAAACACAATTTCATAATTTAATTAATTAAATTTCGAAAATTAGAAAATATTAATAAAAAAATAAAAAATTCACAAAAATCAAAATAATTCCCAAAAATTCTACAAAAATTCACAGAGATAGATTAAGCTACTAGAATCAATTTTTGTGAAGGAATATTTCATGAATCATTCAAATTGAAGCTCAAAAAAATTGAAAACCCTAGTAGGCCGAAAATGAAAAATCGAAACCTAGGGAAATCTAGACCATTTCAAGTTAAACAAAGCTTGGAAATGAACTCACCGGAGCTCAAGGAAGAGATAGAGACTAGTGGTGTCGAATTTGGTAGCCGGAGAAGGCTTGATCGATGATGAAGAAACTTTCGGCCTCTCACATAAATTCCGGCCAAACCACATCGGAGAAGAAGGCTTGAGGCATCGGGAATGGTTGACAAGGGAGGAGGAAGGATGAGAGGCACAGTGAAGGCAAGAAATGGAGGTCACAGTGGTTGAAAATGGGAGAAAACCGATCGGGAGGGAGAAGAAAGTGATAATGGCAAAGTTGTAAATATTGTAAACTTTATTTTTTTGTTATAATATATATATATATATATATCTCACTTTATTATTTTAATATATATAATTAACACACACAATAAATGTACACCACACACATTTTAATAATATATATACACATATACATATATACACTTATTTAATATTATAACTATATAATAAAAATTAATTTAATTAATTAAACCCTAATTTAATTTAAATAAATGTACATATATGCATTTAATTTAACACTTTAAAATTATGCATGAACTCATGCAAATTCATAAAACTATTTAAAATAATTAATTTTAAATTATTTACGTTTTATTTTTCCTGAAAATACAAATTCCTAGGAAAATTTTACGTAAAGGACTTAAAATAATATAAAATAATTAAAAATGACTTTAATAAATAACAAACTCATTAAATAATCATAAATATATATAAAAATTATTAACACTGCACATCCCGATGCAGTTTAAAATTATTTAAAAACTCAGGATATTACACTCAGTTGACCAAGTGTCTCGAGGCTAATCGCACTGACATTCAGATTGCTGGAGCTCGGTTGACTTAGTGTCTCAGGGCCAGTCTACTATCCATATGGATAAGTGAATTTATTTGGAATAAAGTGAGCCTGTATGGCTAGAGTGATGTTATTGTTGATCGAGGTTACGATTATATAGTGTTCTATGTGATCCTTTATAAACTTATGTTTTTCAGTATTATTATATAAGTGATTTTAAGTATCTGTGTGAATCGCTTGTATATATATTATTATATATGAATGTTTGATTGCATTTAACATATAGGAGATGCATGTATATATATTATAACAATTCACTCAATGAGGTCTGACTCCCCCTCAGTTGGCATTTTTACATGAGAGTTTTCTTCTTTAGACCTCAGCAGTAGACCTATTTGCTGGACTTCTTCCGCCCTAGCTTATTTATGTAAATTATCTACTTAATTTCATATTGTACTATAGAAAACTACAATAGTCATATTTTGTCTTAGTAGTGAGTTGTATTTTATATTTACTGTATGTGCTTTTAATTTAGAGGCTTTCTTTGAATATTGTAATAATATATTTTATGTTATGATATGGGAGAGATTATTTTTATTGCATTGATTTGAGATTTTAATTATGATGCATATTTATTTATTTTAATTTATTACATGCTTTTATTTTAAGGCTTACTATGAGTTCCGGATTTGAAAGAGTGATTTCTAAGATTCTTCCATCCACCTTCAATGAGGGATAATTACCTGTGACAACTATTGCTTAGAGTAATAGTAGAGCGGTCAATTGAGAAGAATACCTATAAACTCTTCAATCTGTCACGTCATGCTACAGATGTGATATAGTATAAGTGGAGACTAGTAGAACTGTGTATTGTAGGATTAAGCTCAATATACATTAGCATCCAAACTGAGAACTGAAATTCAGAGAGTTTATCATGAATTCAGTCTTTTGGGTGTAATGGATTTTGATGTGATGTGGAAAATGGATTGTTTGTTTCAGCACTATGTTGTGGTTGATTATCGAAGTAAAGAGGTGATATTTAGAATTCCTGATGAAGAAGAGTTTAAGTTTATGGGTGACAAGAGTTTTGCACCTCAGAATCTTATCTCTGTTATCACTGCTAGGAAGATGCTGAGGAAGGGTTGTCAGGAATACTTGGCTCTAGTCAGGGATACTTCAATGGAGAAGTTATCTCTTACAGATGTTCTAATTGCCTATGAGTTTCCTGATTTTTTTCCTAATGAGTTGCCAGGTTTTCCACCTCATAGAGATTGAATTCTGTATCAATATGGTTCCCGATATAGCTCTTATTTTGATGCAACCCTACATAATGGCTTTTATAGAGTTGAAGGAGCAATTATAAGATCTGTTAGACAAGGGTTTTATCAGACATAGTGTCTCTCCTTATGGTGCACTAGTCCTGTTGATAAGGAAGAAGGATGGTACCCTAAGATAGTGCATAGACTATAGAGAGCTTAACAAGGTGACAGTGAAGAACAAGTATCCTCTTCCAAGGATAGATGACTTATTGATTAGCTTCAGGGTGCACAGTTCTTTTCTAAGATTGATTTGAGGTTGGGTTATCATCAATTGTGGATTAGAGAAGCCGATGTTCCTAAAATGGCATTCTGCACTCAATATGGCCACTATGAGTTTATGGTGATGTCGTTTGGTTTAACTAATGCACTAGCTGCTTTTATGGATATGATGAATAGGGTATTCAAACCATTTATGGATCAGTTTGTAAAAGTCTTCATTGATGATATATTGGTGTATTCTAAGAGTATGGAAGAGCACGTATATCACTAGAGGACTGTACTACAAACACTGAGAGAACATTAGCTTTATGCTAAATTCTCAAAGTGTGACTTCTGGTTGGAGAGTGTTGCATTCCTTGGACATGTGGTGTTTAAAGAGGGTATCCAGGTTGATCTATAAAAGATTGAGGCAGTGTCTGAGTGGCCGAGACTAACTTCAGTTATTGAGATTCATAGTTTTTTGGGTTTAGCTAGGTATTATTAGAGGTTTGTATAGGATTTTTCCAAAATTACAGCTCCTATGACTCGCTTGACTCAGAAGAATGTGAGATTTGAGTGGTCAGATGCTTGTGAGAATAACTTCCAGTTGCTGAAGGAGAACTTGACCACAGCTCCAATTTTAGCTTTGCCTAATGGAGTAGATAAGTTCACAGTGTATTGTGATGCTTCTAGAGATGGCCTAGGTTGTGTGTTGATGTAGAATGGTAGGGTGATAGCTTATGCTTCAAGGCAATTGAAGAAGCATGAACAAAACTATCCTACCCATAACCTAGAGATGGCTGCAGTGATCTTTACTCTTAAGATCTAGAGACATTATATGTGCAGGGTGACTTATAAGATTTTTACTGATCACAAGAGCCTTAAGGACATTTTCCAGTAGAGAGTTCTGAATCTGAGGCAGAGAAGATGGTTGGAACTGTTGAAAGATTATGACTGTTAGATCCTTTATCATCCAGGCAAGGCTAATATGGTAGCAGATGCCTTGAGTAGGAAGTCCTCAGGTAGTCTTGCTCACATTAGTGTGGAGAGGAGACCGTTGAACCAAGATTTGCACCAGTTAGTGGATCAAGGTTTGATGATGAAGATGAGTAGATTTGGTGGACTGCTAGCTTAGTTTAAGGTTCGATATATGTTAAGAGAAAGTATTAAGGCAGCTCAGAGCCAAGATCCTATTTTAGAAGAGATTGCAGAGAATGTTCGAGCAAGGGAGTTCACTGATTACACACTTGATGATGAAGGTGTTTTGTGGATTAGTGGTAGATTATGCATTCCTGATGTGGATAATTTGAGAGAAGAGATCCTTGAGGAAGCACATTCTATAGCTTACAGTATACATCCAGGTGTCACTAAGATGTACCATAGTATCAGAGACTTGTACTAGTAGGATGGACTGAAGAAGGATGTAACTTATTATGTTGTTAAGTGTTTGACGTGTCAGAAGGTGAAAGCTAAACATCAGAAGCCTTTTGGGAAGCTTCAACCTCTTCCTATTCCTGAGTGGAAGTGGAAAAGGATTATTATGGATTTTATTATTGGTTTACCTCGTTCCAAGGATGGATACGATTCCATCTGGGCCATTATGGATAGGTTGACCAAGTCTGTGCATTTCTTGCCAATGAAAGCCACTTATTATGTAGCTAGATTGGCGAAGCTATATATGAAGCATATTGGGTGCCTTCATGGAGTACCTATGTCCATTGTGTCAGACAGAGGTTTAGTGTTTACTTCTCATTTTTAGGAGAAGTTACAGGAAGCGATGGGCACCAGGTTGGATTTCAGTATTGTTTTTCATCCTTAGACAGATGGTTAGTCTGAGAGGACGATCCAAACACTGGAAGATATGTTGAGGATCTGTGTTTTGGATCTGGGAGGTAGCTAGGATGATCATTTACCGCTTGTGGAGTTCACTTATAATAACAACTATCATAGCAGTATTGGAATGGCACCATATGAGGTTTTGTATAGAAGAAAGTGTAGATCCCCTCTGAGTTGGGATGAGATTAGGGACAGAGCATTGACTGGACCTGAGATAGTTCAGGATGTTGCAAAGAAGGTTATTGTGATTAAGAGAAGATTAGAGATTGTAGTTAGCAGACAAAAGAGCTATGCGGATCCTAGACATAGAGATGTGGAGTTCCAAGTAGGAGACTATGTGTTTCTAAAGGTGTCTCCGATGAAGGGTGTAATGAGATTTGGTAGGATAATAAGCTAGCACTAAGATATATTGGATCGTTCGAGATTATGGAGATAGTGGGTACTGTTGCATATCATTTGGCTTTACCTCTGAGCTTGTCTCAAGTGCATTTAGTGTTCCATATCTCGGTGCTGAGGAAGTATATTTCAGACCCTTTGCACGTATTGCAACCCAATAGCATGGAAGTGAGTGAAGACTTGACGTTCATGGAAGAACCTATTGCGATCATGGACTATCAAGTTCAACAGTTGCATTCGAAGTAGATTTTAATGGTCAAGGTGTTGTAGCGAAGCAACAACGTAGAAGAGCATACCTGGGAGACTGAAGCTGAGATGCGAGCTTCTTACTCGTATCTCTTTCCTTCTTGATTCCTGTAATTTATTCTTTTCTTGAATTCGGGGATGAATTCTTATAAGGAGAGGAGACTGCTATAATCCTAGTTTTTAAATTATTTTATTTATAATGAGATATGCAGTGTTAATAAGATTTGGAAATTTTATTGATTTATTTTCGTTATTTTGTGATTGATTATTATTATTATGTTTAATTAAATTTGCTACGTAAATATATTATTTTGAACATTTAAATTTCATTATTTATATTTACTATTTTTGAATAATATTATTTTAATAACATTAATTTGGTGCATGGTTATTTTAATATTATTATTTCTATTATTGTTTTATCAAATTTCACTATCTATTTTGTTATTAAATTATTTCATCATTTGTATTGTTATTATTTAGTGTTAATTTATTTCATGTATATACATATATTAATATATGTTTGTGTATTTATGTGTGTGAGAATATATATATATATATATATATATATATATATATATATATATATATATAAGATAATTTTATTATTATGTGGTGGAGATTTTTTTTAACATAAAGTTTTATTATTATATTATATTATATTATAAAGTTAATATATACATATACATACATTCAAACAAACACGCAAAAGAAAACACAGAAACCTTGTAACTTTCTTCCCCTCCCGCTGTCCCGTTTAGAAGCCGTCAGTGTGCCCTCCCCGACGTCCAATCGACCACCCGCCACTTCCTATTGCCTTTCGCTGCCCTTCTCCTTCTTCTTCAGCGCCGGCATCGATTGAATCAACAAAGAGGCCGAACCTCCATCTTTTCTGGCCAACTCCCTCTTCTGGCCACCATTCATTGCGTTTCTGGTGCCGTTCGACTCCTCTAACTCTAGTGAGCACGAATCCAACTTCTGTTTAAGCTCAAATAATCCATTTCTTGAGTTTTCTTGAATTTTTGTTTTGTCTTTTAGGTTTTCCAATTTTTTTAATTTTGATCTTGATGATTCACACAAACTCCCTTCATAAAAGTTGATCTTGGTAGCTTAATCTACATGTATATATATATATTTTTAATTTTTGGAATTTATTTCAATTTTTATGAATTTTTGAATATTTTATTATTATTTATTGAATTTTCATAAATTAATTTATTTAATTATAAAATTTATGGATTTAGTGTTTTTATGGGTTATTATTAATTTTAGTGTTGAGAAATTAATTTTTGGAATTTTATATAATTTTTATTAATATTTTTAGTTTATGTAAATATTGGATTATTAGGTTAAAGTTGAGTTTTTGTTGAAATTATTGTTTAATAATGTGTTTTAGTTGATATTAGTAATATATATGTTGAGAAAATAATTTTTCTGCATTTATATAATTTTTATAGAATTTTTTAGTAATATTAGTATATGTGTATTTTTGAATTATTAGGGTAATTGTGTAATTTTGTGATAATTATAGTTAAATATTATGTTTTAGTTGGTTTTATAATTATTTAAGGTATTAAAATGATTTTTATAAATTATTTACTATTTTTAACCAATTAATACTAATTTTCAATTTTTTTTTCAAATTATATATTATTTACTAAATTGGTAATTAAATGGGTTTTTAGTATTTTTTAATATGTATTTAGACTATTTTAGTTATTTGAATATATAAGTGAATTTTTACTAATTAATATTGAATTATCGAGAAATTTGATTTTTATAATATTATATTATTATTTTGGGATTTTTATTTAATTATTGAGAAAATAATTATTTTTGGTGTTTTAATGTTAAATATGATATATTTTGATATTTTGAGGATATTTATGGCATTTATTAGTTAATATATTTTTTTGGTGTTTTAATGTTAAATGTGATATATTTTGATATTTTGAGGATATTTATGGCATTTATTAGTTTTTAATATATTTATTATATTATTTGTATTTTTAGTGGAATTGTGGACTTCGGTTGGGAATTGTGTAATTCGAGGTCCTAACTTAAGGTGTGAATATTTTGTG